>BOPM01000185.1:608102-628993 GCA_022179025.1 Porites australiensis
CCACGACCCACGACATTTAGCTACACTCCTTTGCCATACTGCTAGGCTGATATGTGCACATTCGAAATCATGGCAGAATTGTGCTGCTTTTCATATATAGTAATCATTATTTTATTTATCACTGAACTTGTAGTCGGGTAGGACAATTGACATTTAGTTATGAAGTTCAACATATATAATTGTGTGACCGAGCTCAGCAAGAATCTTCAATACCACCACCCTCAATAGAAAGGGAATCCAACTGGTGGAATTTTTTCTGTATAATTTGATAACGATTTAAATTAAATACCCTTTTTAGAACGCTTTTGTACACTGGATTCGATTGATAATGAAATAAACTTTCGGTCAGACCACTAACTAAATAACCTTGTCCCTGGAAACGAAATTGCCTTATGAGTGCTTTAGCTTCGCAAAACAGTGTTAATTCTACCCTATAACATAACTCTAAGGGTGTATTGGTCTAATAGAAATGAACGAAAAAATTACACAAAGATGCTGTCAAGTGGCGATTTATAAGATAACCCGAGTGACATACCTGGAAATAGTTTAGAATTTGACTGCATTCTGAGGATCTCAAGTCCCTTTCGCAAACCAAATTCATTAAGCAGTAAAAAAAGGACCAGCTCAGATAAAGCCTTACTCTTACATTGTTAGTGAACACCCATGTATTCAATCCTGTCAGCTTACGTTTGAAAAAGATCAGCTCTCCCAAGTTTGACAGGACGGGGCAGAGGATTGGAACACGCCCTTAATCAACACCTCTTACAAAAACGGGAAAACATAATGTCATACATCGCCAGTGTTTTTCAGCCTTATCAGTTAGTAATGAGGATCTTCTAAATAAGCCTGGAAAGGCTTCTAAGTCTCCCTGCTTAATACTGCGAATAAAATATTGTATTAGTAAATGATCTTGGGCAAACAACAACAACAATAACCAAACCCAAGAGGGAATTTATCATATCATAGTGTCTTAAATAATACGCTTAGTAGCTAATTGGGGACACTATAATTACTAAAATACTTAAAAGTATAAAAATATGTATATTAAATTACTCAAAAAGATAATTAAATTAATATAATGCATATAAAAAAATTACTTTAATTGCCTGAGAATGTCTATAAAAACCTATTTCCTATGAAATTAAAGATCAAAATGAACATAAATGACAATCTTTTCACAATTGTCCTCAAGCATGTTTGCTAACTAAAGTCTCTTCGTCTTATATTTCTGAGAAAAAGATTGAAGTTATCACTATTTTTATCTACACGAAATGTATAGAAATAACTAGAAAAATCGTGAGTATCGTATTGAACCACTGAACATTGTCCAACAGAACACTGAGCTTGAACACTTGACTTAGCTTAAATATCTGTTTATCCTGCCTACCCCCTCCTTTATTTGCGCAGCGCGCTCATCTACTGCTTCAACCTCGCCTGTAACATATTGAAATGGCACCTAAATAAAAATGTACCAATTTCACCTGTCCACTTTGCAAACTCAGGAAGGGCTACTTCTAAAAGTTAATATTTACTTTACATTAAGTTAAATGACACCATAACTCATGTTCAGAAGTTCCTTGTTTCAGTCAGCACCTTCGCCATCTTTCAGACTGATCTTACCAAAAACACCTGCAAAAAAAGGAAAAGGAAAACGCAATCATGCAGGGTCGCTTTCGTGTAAATCATGTAATCGAATGACATATAACAATAGGCAACTTCCAATTGTTCCCGCTAAAATATCGAACTGCTCTCGCTAAAATCTCAGGACTATCGAAAAAAGTGCGTCAAATTCATGAATTGTTATCTCTAATCAAAATCTCCGGGCTACCGCCAAAAAGTCAGGGGTATCGCTAAAAAAAAAAAACAGTCGCTATCGTTGGCTATCGCTAATAGTTCATTGCTACCGCTACAATATTCAGTATATTCAGCTCTGGCGCAAAGATCTCAAGCTAACGTTGAGATCTCAGGGCTATTGACAAAATGGCCAGTATAAAAGAAAGCGAACAGAAGGGTGAGTTGCCCTTTGCACATTTGCCAGAGAAGAAAGGCTGCGAAACCAAATGCTTCTGGAACTGCTTGGGCCAGAATAACTGCTCACAGATCTTCCACTCTGCTTCTAAATTCTACTGAGTTCGCCCGTAATTATCATGTCGCTCTGAGCTTGCTCTGGGTCGCCGGGGATGAATCTAATTTTAAGTGAATGCAATGTTTTTCTTTATCAAATAATCACTCCAAGAAAAGTATTTTTACTCTAACGTTTCTTCTCAGTGATGTAAATTGCTATTATGTGTTCTTTGGAATCTCAGCCAACGTTCTCTACATTTTTATTTCAGTTTTATTCATGGAGAATTCAGGGCATGCTTTACGAAATATTCAGCACAAACTCACAAAACAAAATGAATTGGAGATTCGTTCTCCTATCTTCTCTGTACAGAGAAGAATAACACAGCCGATAATGGGACTAACAAAGCAATGTCTCCCGTTACAGAATTTTGCATCAGAATGCGTTGTCACAAACATATTTTGTACATCTTTTGATTGAAAATACGTAACACTTAACAATATCCAAAAATGGTGTCAATTACTAACCTTTGAATGTCACATCATCTCCAATCAGCATAAACGGCGCCCACTGCTTAACGTCAGAGAAGCGATTCTCTCTCATCCATTTCATGGCCTGGCGAAGAGATTCACTTGCACTTTCACCACGAACAAGATGCTCGTAAAAATGATTCATAAACTGCATGGTAGCTTTGTCCTCTACAGCCCACAGTGCCGCCAGCACGGCCCGTGCACCTGATACTAGAAATGCTCGAGCAATTCCAACAACTCCCTCAGCTCTTACTTGGCCACTAGCACTATGACAACAGCTAAGGACAACCAGCTTGGCAGTCAGTCGAACTTGTGAAATTTCAGTCATCGTCAATAAGTAGTCCTCTTCGTGCGGGGTTCCGCACGAGCTCATAGGAGAAAGAGCAATTTCTCCACGTTCCTCATAACCATGAGCAGCAAAGTGAATGAGACTTACGGAATGCATTCTTTCCAAGACTGCTTGCTTAGTAGCATCTTTTCCCAATAATGGCTCAACGCCGAGCAGTCGCCCAATCATCTCTGCTTCCATTCTTGCCCAAGGCAAAGGACATAATTGCAGAACTTTTCCCTGGTAGTATACATCACTGACCTCTGGCTCTCCTATGACTATTGCATCGGCTTTACTATGGTAGTCTGCTGGACTGTGCTGAATCAGCCTTAGAGTCGTCAAGGAAGGCACAATACGAATCCTGAAATTATCCGATAAATATTGTCCATTATCATTCTTCAAAGCTGGAAAGGGAATTCGGTACAACAGTGGATCCGGTATGATAATGATTTCTGATTCTTGTAGTAAGTCAACTACAGGGGCGACGATAATATTGTAGCCATCAGCAAGGGTAAGCGCCTCAGAGTCATGCGTTTCGTGTTCGTCTTCTTCTATAAGGCGTAATGTTGCGAAGGTGTCATCCTGAGATGGTTTAGTTGATGGCGGGGAGCTTAAATATGAAGAAAACAATGATCGATTTTCACATTGGTCTTGACGTAAACCCTGAGGGCCTCCAAATCTTTGATTTTGGAACACTTTAGCTACACTTTCTTTGAGTAACGTTCGTCGAAAAACTATGGTTTTGTTTGGCTTAAGGATCCAAAAATACAAATTATCATGGAAACAGGATACGTATAAACAGGAACTAAGGGCATTTTTGCTCATGATATTCTCAACACCAACCCATGACTGTGGGTTCACTGATACCTCTTTTTCCACAGAGTACTTATCTGAAAGTATGTCTGCAAGTGCTCTGGACCGTCCAAGCTCTGCAACGTAAAGAGCTTCATAATAACTGCCTGCAACAGTCAACAACCTACAAAGAAAATGGTAAGGGGACACATGCTTATCAAAAAAAGAAATTTTGAATTTATCTTTCACTCTGAAAAAATCATGCATTTCTTCGCACTTTTGAATGCTTTCATAGAGATTTCGCACAAGTTCAGTTATGCTCCCTCCTGCCATTAACGCGTTTAGAGCAATGGTAAGGTGGCTGTTAAACTGCAATTCAACGTCCCGTATTTCGTAACTTATCTCAAGTGCCTTAATGGCAAATTCTTGACTCTTCGCAAAAAGCTGAAATTCTCGACAAAGTTTTGCCAGATTTAAGTACGAAGTTCCAACACCACCTTTGTCTCCGATTTCTTCGTTAATCGTCAGTGCTTTTTGAAGGTATTCCTCTGACTTGGTATATTGACCAAAAGAATGAAACACAGTTCCTAGATTTCCGCAAGCTGATGCTTCTCCTTTTTTGTCACCGATTTCTTTCCTGATTACTAGCGCTTTTTCAAGGTATTTTTCAGCAATGGTATATTGACCAAGAGATTGGAACACAGCTCCTAGATTTCCGTAAGCAGATGCCTCCCCTTTTATGTCACCGATTTCTTTCCTGATTACTAGTGCTTTTTGAAGGTATTCTTCAGCCTTGGTATACTGGCCAACAGAGGCGAACACAGCTCCTAGGTTTCCGTAATCTGATGCTTCTCCATCTTTGTCACCGATTTCTTTCCTGATTACCAGCGCTTTTTGAAGGTATTCTTCAGCCTTGGTATATTGACCAACAGATAAACACACAGTTCCTAGATTTCCGTAATCTGATGCTTCTCCACGTTTGTCTCCGATTTCTTTACTGATCACTAGTGCTTTTTGAAGGTATTCTTCAGCCTTGGTATATTGACCAAAAGATTCAAACACAGCTCCTAGATTTCCGTAACCTGATGCTTCTCCTTTTTTGTCACCGATTTCTTTCTTGATCACTAGTGCTTTTTGAAGGTATTCTTCAGCCTTGGTATATTGACCAACAGAAAGAAACACAGTTCCTAGATTTCCGTAATCTGCTGCTTCTCCTTCTTTGTCACCGATTTCTTTCCTGATCACTAGTGCTTTTTGAAGGTATTCTTCAGCCTTGGTATATTGACCAACAGATTGAAACACAGTTCCTAGATTTCCGTAATCTGCTGCTTCTCCTTCTTTGTCACCGATTTCTTTCCTGATCACTAGTGCTTTTTGAAGGTATTCTTCAGCCTTGGTATATTGACCAACAGATTGAAACACAGTTCCTAGATTTCCGTAATCTGCTGCTTCTCCTTCTTTGTCACCGATTTCTTTCCTGATCACTAGTGCTTTTTGAAGGTATTCTTCAGCCTTGGTATATTGACCAACAGATTGAAACACAGTTCCTAGATTTCCGTAATCTGCTGCTTCTCCTTCTTTGTCACCGATTTCTTTCCTGATCACTAGTGCTTTTTGAAGGTATTCTTCAGCCTTGGTATATTGACCAACAGATTGAAACACAGTTCCTAGATTTCCGTAATCTGCTGCTTCTCCTTCTTTGTCACCGATTTCTTTCCTGATCACTAGTGCTTTTTGAAGGTATTCTTCAGCCTTGGTATATTGACCAACAGATTGAAACACAGTTCCTAGATTTCCGTAATCTGCTGCTTCTCCTTCTTTGTCACCGATTTCTTTCCTGATCACTAGTGCTTTTTGAAGGTATTCTTCAGCCTTGGTATATTGACCAAAAGATTTAAACACAGCTGCTAAATTTCCGTAATCTGATGCTTCTCCATGTTTGTCACCGATTTCTTTCCTGATCACTAGTGCTTCTTGGAGGTATTCTTTTGCCTTAGTATACTGACCAACAGATTGGAACACAATTCCTAGATTCCAGTAAGCAGATGCTTCTCCGTTTTTGTGACCGATTTCTTTTCTGATCACGAGTGCTTTTAGAAGGTATTCTTCAGCCTTGGTATATTGACCAACAGATTGAAATACAGTCCCTAGCTTTCCGTTAGCAGATGCTTCTCCTTTTTTGTCACCGATTTCCTTCGTGATCACTAGGGCTTTTTGAAGGTATTCTTCAGCCTTGGTATATTGACCAACAGATTGGAACACACTCCCTAGATTTCCGTAATCTGATCCTTCTCCAACTTTGTCACCGACTTCTTTCCTGATCACGAGTGCTTTTTGAAGGTATTTTTCAGCCTTGGTATGTTGACCAAGAGATTGGAACAAAGCTCCTAGATTTCCGTAAGCAGATGCCTCTCCTTTTATGTCACAGATTTCTTTACTGATCACTAGTGCTTTTTGAAGGTATTCTTCAGCCTTAGTATAGTGCCCAACAGATAGGAACACAGTTCCTAGGTCTCCGTAATCTGATGCTTCTTCTTTTTTGTCACCGATTTCTTTCCTGATCACCACCGCTTTTTGAAGGTGTTCTTCAGCCTTGGTATATTGACCAACAGATACGAACACAGTTCCTAGATTTCCGTAATCTGATGCTTCTCCATCTTTGTCACCGACTTCTTTTCTGATCACTAGTGCTTTTTGAAGGTATTCTTCAGCCTTGGTATACTGACCAAAAGATTTAAACACAGCTCCTAGATTTCCGTACACAGATGCTTCTCCTTTTTTGTCACCGATTTCTTTCCAGATCACTAGTGCCTTTTGAAGGTATTCTTCAGCCTTGGTATATTGTCCAACAGATAAGAACACAGTTCCTAGGTTTCCGTAATCCGATGCTTCTCCTTTTCTGTCACTGATTTGTTTCCTGATCAATAGTGCTTTTTGAAGGTATTCTTCAGCCTTGGTATATTGACCAACAGATTGGAAAACAGCTCCTAGATTTCTGTAATCTAATGCTTCTCCATCTTTGTCACCGATTTCTTTCCTGATCACAAGTGCTTTTTGAAGGTATTTTTCAGCCTTGGTATACTGACCAACACATTTGAACACAGCTCCTAGATTTCCGTAATCTGATGCTTCTCCATCTTTGTCACCGATTTCTTTCCTGATCACGAGTGCTTTTTGAAGGTATTCTTCAGCTTTGGTATATTGACGAACAGACTGAAACACAACTCCTAGATTTCCGTAGGCAGATGCTTCTCCATCTTTGTCACCGATTTCTTTCCTGATCACGAGTGCTTTTAGAAGGTATTCTTCAGCCTTGGTATACTGACCAACAGATTGGAACACAATCCCTAGATTTCCGTAAGCAGATGCTTCTCCCTTTTTGTCACCGAGTTCTTTCCTTATCACGAGTGCTTTTTGAAAGTATTCTTCAGCCTTGGTATATTGACCAACAGATTGGAACATAGTTCCTAGATTTCTGTAATCTGATGCTTCTCCAACTTTGTCACCGACTTCTTTCCTGATCACGAGTGCTTTTTGAAGGTATTCTTCAGCCTTGGTATATTGACCGAAAGATTTAAACACAGCTGCTAGATTTCCGTAATCTGATGCTTCTCCATGTTTGTCACCGATTTCTTTCCTGATCACTAGTGCTTCTCGGAGATATTCTTCAGCCTTGGTATATTGACCAACAGATTGGAACATAGTTGCTAGATTTCTGTAATCTGATGCTTCTCCAACTTTGTCACCGACTTCTTTCCTGATCACGAGTGCTTTTTGAAGGTATTCTTCAGCCTTGGAATATTGACCGGAAGATTTAAACACAGCTGCTAGATTTCCGTAATCTGATGCTTCTCCATGTTTGTCACCGATTTCTTTCCTGATCACTAGTGCTTCTCGGAAATATTCTTTAGCCTTGGTGTATTGACCAACAGATTTATACATAGCTCCTAGATTTCCGTAATCTGATGCTTCTTCTTTTTTGTCACCGATTTCTTTCCTGATAACTAGCGCTTTTTGAAGGTATTCTTCAGCCTTGGTATATTGATCAACAGATTGGAACACAGCTCCTAGATTTCCGTAATCTGATGCTTCTCCATGTTTGTCACCGATTTCTTTCCTGATCACGAGTGCTTTTTGAAGGCATCTTTCAGCCTTGGTGTATTGACCGACAGACTGGAACACACTTCCTAGATTTCCGTACGCAGATGCTTCTTCCTTTTTGTCACCGATTTCTTTCCAGATCACTAGTGCTTTTCGAAGGTATTCTTCAGCTTTGGTATATTGACATAAAGATTTAAACACAGCTCCTAGATGTCCGTAATCTAATGCTTCTCCTCGTTTGTCACCGATTTCTTTCCTGATCACTAGTGCTCTTTGAAGGTATTCTTCAGCCTTGGTATATTGACCAACAGCTTGGAGCACAGCTCCTAGATTTCCGTAATCTGATGCTTCTCCTTTTTTGTGACCGATTTCTTTCCTGATCACTAGTGCTTTTTGAAGGTATTCTTCAGCCTTGGTATATTGACCAACAGAAAAAAACACAGTTCCTAGATTTCCGTAACATACTCCAACTCCGCGATTGTTTCCAGTCTCAATCATGATGCTGAGTGCCTTCTCGTAAAACTGTTTTGCTTCGTCGTATTTGCATCTTTGATCGTAGTTGTAGCCTAGTTTAAGTAATATTTTCCCTTCTTCTTTTTTTAGGCCACTATTGTGTAGTCTTACGTGAAGTTTTTTACCACATTCTATCGCACTGGTGTGATCGCGCATAAGAGTATAGCCATCAAAAAGTTTATTGTATACATAGATAACAAGTGGTGTGGTACGTTCTTTGATTGTCTCTAGGGCTTTTCCGTTAAGGAGCAACAAACATTCGTTAAAGATGTATACTGCTTGTATAATACGTCCAGTGTAAAGAAGGAAAGTTGCAACGACTGCACCAAGACGAATGGTCCGTACAATATCCAGGATGTTGTCCATGACGCTTTTTTCTTAACCTTGAGAAAAAAAATAATCATGAGTAAGAAAGTGGAAACAAGATTCTTAGGCAAGATAATCAAGCTTTCATGTAGGATTTCCTGAGGTAGGTCTCGATTGTAAGAGTTTGAATATCATTTTTTGGCCTATTCTATAGTTGTGGAATCTGCAAATGCAGAATATCTAAATAAATAGCTGTAGAGAGTAGTTTGTGATCTACGTTTTACCAGCATACACCGTATTGACAAAAAATCTGGACAATAAAACTATTTCAGTCACAAGATTTGAAAATCGGTGAATCCAGGTTCTCTGTTAGTCCTGACTCTTCCCCCACGCTGTTTCATATCTTAATTTACTTACCGTTTGCAATATAAAACAGTCACTAAACTCTTTAAATAATAAATATATGAATTTCATATATTGGAACTGCGGAATCAAGAAATAAATATAGAGATTCCGCTTGTCCAATATATGAAATTCATTTATTATTTAAACACCAATGAAATACCAGGTGAGCTTTCGTGCGAAAGCATTAGTATTTAATTTCACGCGTGAAGATATATATGTTATTCATCGACCAAGGTTGGCCTGTATTGGGAGAAACTGTGCCAGAGGTCTTGAGGCCGTAGGCCGAGGGCGGTACTCAGACCGAGGGCACAGTTTCTCTCAATACGGACCGACCTTGGTCGGTGAATAACATTTTTATTTTCTCCAACTGAGATTTAAAAGTTTCATGAAAATTTTTCTTCACTCTCCAAGCTACGTGTGTTGAAGTAGGACGCGTTCGAGTTTTTGAAGCGCGCGATTGATTGCAAACCAAAACAAAACATTACAACATGATTTTTAGCTCGGTAGTTCATATTATGGCACTTACTGGTCTCTTTTACAATAAGGAAAGGTTTTTGTGTCTCGCTAGACAGTTCATAATCTCAGTGTCATGCAACTAAGGATAAAACAATTGAGGAGCTTCAAAAATACTGCAAAAATAAAAGAATTGACGAGCTTGAAAAAATAGCAAAAATACAGCAAGGATTTTCTTCGGCTGAATAATTAAGTCAATCGAGTGGTATGAAAACTGCACAAAGGCTTTGTAAACATAGCTAATTACAAATACCAATTTTAAGGTTTTGAATTGAATTCGAATAAAAGAAGGTAATGTGAGTAAAAAGTTATAAACAAAGAAATGAAAACGGCGATAACCGTCTGCTGAAAAGTGATTCGCGTTGTTTATTTTAAAGTTGAAAGTTAAACGGAATCATTGACAAGAACCTTTTCTGATAAGTGGAAAAGTAGCGAGGCAAAATTTAATGAAAAACGGCCGAGTCTAGATTCATACAACAAAAATGGAAAACAAAACTACAAACAGAGCAGAACTGTCCAATAAACGGTGCATAAAAGCAAGATTCCAGTAATTATAACGCGGTGATAAAGCTAGTGAAACGACATCACGAGCCACCTGTTTAGCTTTACGTACTTTAGTGGTTTTCCTAGCTGACTTGCTTGATTCCCCCTTACAGTTTTTGTCTGGGCATGAATAGTAAAATTCACTTTTCCCTAACTAATGCTATAATAGCGCAAGTTTTAAGAGAAAAATGGTTTGAAAATGACGGGTTTTGCATATTCACAAACAACCAACAAACTTGTGAATGAAACTGCCAACGATTCCGCCCGGGTTAGCGGGCAAGATCGTAAAATACCGCCCGCTCTCGGAACCAATCAGATTGCAGGATTTGGAGGTTCCGCCCGCTCGCAAGCTTGGGAAAAAATGAAATATGTTATTTTCACAGTAGTGAAAAGATCAGCATAGGCCAAGATAGAAATATCCGGATGTTTTTAAAGATACTTAGAAGATCTGGAGATATTTAGAAAATCTCATGATATTTAGGAAAAAGTTGTGATACTTAGAAGTTTGATACGAAAAAAGTACTGAAATCATTTTTTTCTAGGAAGCTACTTCACCGGCGAAAAATGTCTACGCATGCTCTGCAAAAAATGACACTTGATCGATTTCGGGTAATGTCATTGGCTCCGAGGCGAAAATGCCCGCGAAATGTTGTTGAGATGAAAGAAGCGACCGCAGCTTTTTTGGCAGTGACAGCGTTGCAGTTTCTTGTCACTGTAAGAGATCAAAAATTATTTTGGTCAAAGTTTTGACGGAAGTGTGTTCTTTAGAGAATATAGCGTCCTGAAACTGGCAAAAAATCGCATTGGCATGGTCTGATTCAGTGTTTTTGACGTTGAGATCGCTGGTTTGCATGTGAAGACATGCCGAAAAGGTGGGTAATTTTTACTCTTTTGTTTACTGCATGTTCCGTGCAACTCGGTACAAAAAGAAATTATAAAGTAGTGGAAGAAAAATTATTGGGCTTTGGTTTGGTATATAAATTAGCTTGTACCGAGTAGCACGGAAGCGACAGTTTTGTCAAATGTGTGTCCCGTTTTTGTGTCAAAATTCGACTTTGATTGTGAATCTAACACTCGATAACATTCAACTGTTGATCGAAGAGCTTATTACAATGCTATCCAAAATGTTTTTGTTGTTTAGTTCAAGTTTCTTATCACCGATTCAACAGAAAAAAGTAGAGGGATAGACATTTTTGGGCTTTGTTTTGTTAATATGACTTAGCGTGTACTTTGTTGCTGGAAAAACTATATTTAGATGCTTAATCTCCAAATGTTTACACTGTTTATGGCAGAAAAATAAGCTCACGCTTGGTTCAACTTAATCTCATTTCACTCGGTACAAATGGAAATTATAAAGAAGGTAAAGAATTATTCTTAACCATTGTCTTGATGTGTAAATCGTCTTGTAGCTAGTGGATCGAAAGCGGCCGGGTTTCGGCAGTTTTCTAAAATGCATAGTTCGAAACTTGATTTTGTCCATCGATTCACATTTGATAGTTGTTGTACATTATTACAGCTTTGTACGTTACAGAAACTTGAGTTTTATCCGAACTGTCGAATGAGAAAATGTGAGAGTGTTTTTATTACAACGCTAAGACCGTCTTGGAGCTACAGTTCGATAGGTCCAGCAACACTTGATTTGTAAAAAATATTCTGTTTACAATGTGTACAGCTGAGTGTACATTTAGGCTTGCAATTTTATAAATGAAGGATCGAAGTTTAGATTATTTTGCTCATAAATTTGGCTTGGGATTATCCACAACGAATTCCTTGTTACTTTCCGCGTTAGGAACTGCACTTACGGACATGATTTTTCCCGTGTACAATTTTTTAGTACTAAATTTTTGCACACAAGGTTTTCTGTCGGGGGTGCTTCTTTGCTGAAAATTGGATCCTGGAAGGAGATGAACAGGGTAATTTTCCTGTGAATGCTTTTGTTTTCCTGTCCATCGTTTTTGGCTTAAATCTTTTTGGAGCAAAGTTATAAATGAATGACAGAGTTAACATGAAAATGAAGAAATGATCGTCGCAGTGAACGCAATTTATGCAATTGCGTAACGGGGTTTAAACCCGTGACCTCGCGATACCGGTGCGAAGCTCTACCAACTGAGCTATGAAGCCACTGACGTTGGGAGCAGGTCAATTGTGGGTTCATATGTTCCCGTGAAAGAAATGAGTGTCAATGATATATGAAATAAGTCATATGTGAACTGCGAAAATGAAAGGAAAATGAAGAAATGATCGTCGCAGTGAAATTTTAGTGGGATCATGTTGATGAATGCAGTTGTGTAGGATGTGCAGTTTCCAATTTTGATCTTCTGTCAGAATTATGAGAGAACACTCACAGACCTCATTCAAACATTATAGTTTCATTGTAATTATCGTTTGTTTCTATCCCTATAACTGAACTTCTCATCAGGTCTACGTTTTGTATATTAATTCAATGTAATATATATTTGAAGCGGTTGTTGTTTCACAGTGAAGTAGTTTTCACTTTGTTTTTTGATAATGAAGTTCAGTTTCTTCTTAGTTGTTGGCTAAGGCAGTGTTGAGGCAGCTGAAATGTTAACATACTTTACTTTTCATTTCTCTTCAGAAAAGACTGACTGATCCTGAATCAAACAAAGTGCAGCCTCACAAACAAGATTTTTTAACAAACAAATGTGTACTCAAGGAAAGCATATGTCCCTGACAGTGTCAATAAATTTATTAATGGAAAGATCTGGGTTTTTACTCCTTTCTAGCACTTTAGACTGTATGCATTATTTTTTTAACCTTTATATACTACAAAAGTATAATCAGAATTTTTTCTAACTGACACTTGAATCAAAGCCCTCTTCTTTTAAATATAGTATTCCCCTAATTTTAAAAATTTCATTATCTTGTTCAGATCAAGCACAGTAACCATTGAAAAGAAAAAAGAAAAGACTGAATGCAGACATTAAAGTTCATTTAGCTCATGTTCAAGCTTTTTTATAAATTGGAAAGTGTTGCTGGAGAAAAAAATATTTTTGCTTTACCTTTCGGCGAAAAAAAAAAATAATAATAATAAAATAACTACCAGGTGTCTCAGCAATTTCAAAGGACCCATGGTGTCTTATTTATCTGCTGCATTGAGCTGTGAACAAAGGCCGTTCTTCTAGTGACCCTGCTTTTTTCAAAAACATTGTTGTCCTTCGTGATACAAAGTTGAATCCAGTAAACCGGCCAAATCGCGAATATCGCAGGAAACGAATCCCGTAGGAATAGGTGAAAAAGGATAATGAAAAGTCTAGGCTATTCTAAAAATTTCCGATATGCATTTACAACTCGTATTAAGCCGCAATTAACCTTCTTTCCACTGGAATAAACAAACTATGGAGGTATTGCCGCCATTTTGAATTTGGCAATGTCACGTGGTCGCGCAACGACCAATCAGACATTTTTCGCCGGTGAAGGAAGCTACTTCAATTCTAATTAGGGCATGGGCATTTCAGTGACAGAAATTCAAACAAATCTCCACATATGGGCTTGTTATAATCAGACGATTGAGCATTAGTTAAGTATATACACACTCAGTAATCTTGGTGATTTAAGAAATCTGATTGGTTCTCTATCTCGGACTATTCAACAATATTCACCTCCTAGCGAGTGGATAATGTGCGAGCTGCCCATTTTTTTAGAGAACGATCTTTTAAAAGTCGACAAAATCCTAGGGCTGACTTTTTTTAAGGCAAGAAAAGACTTGGAAGGATTCAATACGGCGTTTTTCAATTTACTGTAGCTGAGTTTTGTGCTCGATGGATTGTTTACAACTCCCGTGTATTTATTTATGACAAACAAATTTGAAAGGAAATTTTTGCAGAACTTCTACGTTTCAAGTAAACAGGAAAAAAGAACGATGCAGGAAGACGACGTCTTACCTCGAGCAACCGAGCCGCCATTTTTGTCAGCACTTCACGCGAAGAACGAGACAACAAACCCTTTTGGCTATAAACTTGGCGAGTCGACAGAAAACAACAAAGCTCTACTTTTCTTCTCAGGTAAGGAATCAGTTCAAACTTTTAGCGGTTCCATTTCAGCCATTACGCTGTTGTTTGCGAAATAGTAAACCCGTGAATGTTTGAAAATTCTGCAAAGATCTGTTTTTAAACTTACGCGTGATTTGATCTGTCAATCAATTCGTACTTTTTAATGGTTGCCTCTCTGATTTTGTTCAGATCACTTCGTGTGTACATACTAAAACAATTTTTCTTTTCAATCTCGGTGAATAGTGGCTTTGGGAATATTTACCTCGCCGCTTTCCGGCTCGGGAAATATTTGGCCACTATTCGCCTCGATTTCAAAGAATAATTGTTAAATATTCTCCATTTATAATATATGCAATATGGCTAAAAATGTTGAACATAATTGCTGATGACGTATCTTCTGAGCCACCCACAAACCAAACAGTAGTGTCCCTTTTAGACCACTTTAAACCTTCAGCACCTAATGGTCTTTCACGAACTCTGCCTGTATTAAAGTGCAGTGCCCTAGTTATCTTGGAGGCTGAGGGGTACTGTAAATAAGGCTGTATTTATGTGGAATTGTTTAGAGTCTTTTTGTGTGCTGTAAAAGAATATAATTTCCTGAAATTTGTGTTGCCATTTTAGATGACAGGCTATTTTTTTGTGTTTTTAACTGTAATATTTATGAAATGAAGCCAGATATTTTTGAGATGCTTAGGAATTTTTTGAGATATTTAGAAAAAAATCGGGAAAATCCGGAAACATATTTAGGCGATGTTTCGTGATATTTGTATCTAGGCCTAGATCAGTGTTGCTATGGTTACATAATAAATCGCGCCTTTCGCAGCGGCGCCTTTGACAGCAGCGCCTTTGTCAAAGTAGTTTTGACGCAACTTCAGAATGGCGGACGATTTACCTAACTGGAATCTAAATATTTTCGATCCGATGGACGACGATTTTAAATTCAAATTTATTGATGTGTCAAGTGTTGACGAGCTTTTTGCTCAACAAGAAAACGAAAATATGAAAAAAAGACGACGTATGACCTGAACATTGTTCTAAAATTTCTTCGCGAGTACGGAAAGAAGGGAGAGAATAAGAGAAAATCTCACCGGAGGGAGCTGAATTTATACCTCAGTGAATTCATTATTGCAGGTAAGACGAAGAAAGGAGAGCAATATGAGCCGTCTTCTCTCAAAAGAATCTTACCAAGCATTGACCGCGTTATCTCACAACACGCGAATATGGGAAAAAATTCATTGCTCCCAAATTTACGAGATTGGGAGATGCATTGAAAAAGGAACTGAAAAAAAAAAGGCCTAGTAAATAAGTCGAATGCAACTACTGCTCTCTCAGAAAAAGAAATTGATTTTTTTTTTTGAAAAAAAGGTCTTGGGAGTAAATTCTCTACAATCGCTACTGAACACTGTGGCTGAATAATATTTTAATTCCACGCCAAGCGCCGAGCGAAGAGGGTTTATAATCTCGTCGCGCGCGTGTAAACCGCGCTTGGTCTTAGCCAGAAGCCAAATTGGATACCCCATATTTCAATCTTTCTATGAATATATGCTTGGTGTCCGCCCATGACGTCACGTAATGAACGTCACGGAGCATTTTGCGTTTCCAGGCAAGGTAGACTATGCCGCCGATAATCAGGGCGCATTTTTTATGAAAGGCTTAAGAATTTGTTAATGCGTAGCGTGCCTATATCGAGTTATGGATGCACGCGGGAAGTTTGGAGAGCACGAAAGATGCGTAAGAGTGGCTAGAGGCGCAGCCGAGAGCAACTCTAACTTCTTGAGTGCTCTCCAAACTTCCCAAGTGCATCCATAACTTGATAAACGCACAGCTAAAAGCATGAGCAAATTCTTTTAAAACACAGCTGACAAAAATGCTTGCTTTTTGATTAACTGCAAAATTCTTGTAACGCGCGCCACAGAAAAACAAACGCCTCTATTGGCTGGTTACAAACACGCCACAATCGCCTAGTTTGAAAGAAAATTCTTTCTGTAAAACAGAAAAAGAAAATTTGCTTATTTATTCGTAAACGATCAATTGAAACTAAGCAGAAACAAAGATGAAAGTATCTTAACTTAAAGTCCACCTAAAGTTAAAATACTCACAAGTTCGTAAGACGTCGTGGAGTATGGTTTGGATCCGGCGCTGAAAAGATGTTTATGTTTTGCTCGGCGAAATCCAGAAAACTTGTTTTTTAGCGAAGACGACTGTCATCCTACTTTATATTCATTTACGAACAATGGCTGGTCATTACGGCTACTTTAGAAGACCTGGCAGCAGTTGTTTTTGTGACTAATAAATTTATGTCTTCTTATGTGATTTGTGTTGTTATTGCAAGAGATATTTGCCTGATTTAGTCGGTCTGTTCGGCGATAACAAAAGTGCATAACAAATTTTAAAACGGAAATTTTACCTTTAAATGTTGTTAATGACCAATTGGCGTCTTTTCTGTTTCCAGTCAATGTCTTTCGACCAAAATTTGCTGCAAATGGTCTTTCGACAAATTTGCGAAACGCACAACTTGCGAGTTTTTTTAATTCGGCTTTATTTTTGCTGCTTCTTGGATCCGGATCTAAAAGGTCAATGCCGATTGAAAAATGGGCAGTTCTTCTCTGGTTTCTTCCATATTTTAAAAAGAAGGAAAACTGCACTGAAGCTTAAAAGACGACAACTTTGCAGCCAGATAAAAAAAAAATGCTTATGTCATCTTATTTACGCACGGGAGTGCGTAAAGAAAGATTTTGTTCATAGCGGCTTAATAGGACTTATATAGGGCAAGCACGCACCCTATGTCATAATGTGTTTTAATATTCATCGTCTGTCAAACAATTTTTACGATCGGTCAATCACGAGCATTTTCCCATACAAATGACACAGAACAGCAAGCACAACAAGTGCCTCAAATCCTCTCTGAGGAAGATTTTCCACCGAAACTCCTCTTTAGCGAGAACACCAACTTGAAATTCAGCGTGAACAACGAAGGAGAAGACGTCAACAAGAAACCGCGGAGCAGCGAGAACATTGTTAGCACAGCGAAGGCAACGCCGACAACAAGAAACAGAGGAACAGGAGACTGGAACATCAGAGGCATTATAATCAAGGTAGGCGTACATTAGATTTAAACTAAGTTAGTAACTTAAGTAATGCAGAGCTATTAAAACAGGGGCACCCAACGACAATTTTCGGAAAATTATCTGTTCGGAAGACGATTTGAGGTCTAGAATTTTCGGATCATTTTCTGACAAATTTCTTGCTTGCCTGCCTCTCCTAGGATTTTCGAACTTCAAAGAAATCGTATAATTGCCCATTTTTAACGGATTTTTACCCTAAAAAGGTCACCTAGAATTTTCGGGAGCCTTCTTTCTGGCTGAAATTTTCGAAGAGGTAAATTTTGATCCCTATAATTTTCGGATCACTATACTTTCAGCTAGGAAATCCGAACAGATGAAAATTTTTTGGGGGATAAAAATAAGCCTTTATCTACCGTTTAAATACTAAAGTACGTTCAACAATGCTATGTTTATGAGGTTTTGAACTATACTCTCGTTGGGTGCCCCTGTTAGAACAGAAACCCCCGAACAAAGAGAGCGTCGCTTGCAAGGACTTCGAACAGCTCAGGCGCGGCGACTGGCTAATGAGACTGACCAGGAACGAAATCAGTGTTTTCGGACGCTTCCCCAAAATAATCCCAATAGAATTCACAACAAAACCAATCAGGAGAGGAAGCATCGACTACAATCGAATCGAAAATATACCGCCATTAGAATTCTCAGTGAGACCAATGGGGAAAGGGAACATCGACAACAGCAGCAGCGACAGAATAACGCCTTTAGAATTTGGAACGAAACCGATCAGGAAAGGCAACAGCGACTTCAGCGGCTGCGACAGAATAACGAAATCAGAATTGAGAACGAAACTGATGAGGAAAGGCAACAGCGACTACAGCGGCAGCGACAGAATACCGCGATTAGAATTCAGAACGAAACCGATGAGGAAAGACGACGCCGACTGGAAGTTTACAGACAAAATGATGCTGTTCGACGCAACGACAGGCAGCAAGAATTACACGATCTGCAAAATACTCGTGAGCAATATCCTTCCAACGGATGGAGGGCAGCCGAGCAACCTTTACACCAGCAACAGTGGGTTCAGAATGAGTAGTAATATATAGATTTAGCCAGGGCTAAAAGCCAGGCTCCCATTAATAAATTTTTAATTTACATCAAACAGTAAACTTGTATTCCCCAATTCAGTTAACTTTCGAGTACATTTATGTGACTTTTTAGGGAAAGGCTAAGTGATTTTAGAGAAAAATAATTTGCAAACAGCCCAAGAGTAAGCCAAATCTTTCATCGAGTTGATAGCCTCATATGTACACCCAAAAACTGGTAATCATCTTCGGTCACATTTAAGAGCCATAATGGCTCTTGATCACTGTAGATTAATTAGGCCTGGGAAAAAACATCAGGCCGAATTTTTTGCGTTCGACAAGTTTACTTTGCAAAATCTTGCGAACAAATCTGGGTGCTTGTAAACCAACCTTTTAATCCATTTATACATCACATCTGAGGTGAAACAGTACTATGAGGCACTGTTTTTATCATACAGACCTTGGACAGAAAGCAGTATTTCACAATTTTGCATTACAAATTGCACTCATTCAGTATTAAGGACGATGGAAGTACGCGTGGGCTTTTAGCTAAACCGTTAAAAAAATGTCCAAAATCGCCTATACGGCCATCTGGTTCTCATTTTTGTACTGCGAGCTGTGGCGAGAGTTCGAATGAACATTAACAGCGTTACGCACCAACATAATAAAGAATTTATTATGTTTATTTTTTTATTTTAAAGTGGTTTAACGCGCGGCATTTTGAGTACTCCTGCAAGCTATAATCACTGAACGACTGACAACAATCAGCACAGCGATTAAAATTACAAGAGAGTCTACTAACAGTCAATAAAAGAAATATAATTCAAACATATACAGAGACACAATTCTCATTCAGGAAGACAAACATTATAGTTTCTCTAAAAAACCTGAGTCTTCAAGCGTAAAGCTTAATAATGTTTTAAGCCGGCTTTCCGGTGTTTGCGTTTTTCAAAGACGAACTCGAGGCAAGAAAATCGCTCAAAGTTTTCTTTTACAGCCAGAATTATAACTAAATATTCTGTGGAACGTTTTCTTTCTATTTGCGGTGAGAAACTGTCTAAAGCTAAGGCTTTTTAAAGTTCTGTAAGCTTATATCAAACCTGATGGTCAGATCATTGTCTCAAATCTTACAAACGTGCATAAACTAAATACCCGCATAAACTGCGCTCGACTTCATTAAATTAGATACAAAAAACAAACATCAAATACAATAATTACTCTGGCTTACCATTCGAGACGCAGCTCCTGAAAGGTGTCAAGTAAGGCCAGTATCGCTTCAGACTTTGCCACCCTCGGTACGCGTCAAGCAAGGTGAAAACGAAAACTATGGCATCCGAAATCGGATTTCCGACTTTGACAAGCGACGAATTTCTCAACTAGAAGAAACCCAATAAACAAACCAGCCATGAATAACAGAAGACTCCCGATAGCAGCTGAATTTCATTTTGTACATCCAGTGGAAAAAGACATTAAAAACATGACAAGTTGACACAAAACTCTGTCAGCTTAAGCTGTCAAAGTAAACAAGATTCAAGATGCTGCATAAATTTTCCGCATGAACTCAACTGTCATATTTTGACCAATCAGAGCATAAAAATTGAACGTAGAGCGTGACCAAAGCGTGACCATGGTGAGAAAAGTCGGAAGCAACTGTCCTCCTTGCCGGTAACAGCTGACTGAATTTTCGCGTCCGAGGTCAGTTTGAAATCAAAATTTTAATTGTGCGGCACATATTTCATATGAATTTTTAAAAAAGTAAACTTGAGCCTGCGATCACTTGAAAACTGGTAACTTGTCAGCAGATAACTTCAAAAAATACTTGACTTCGATGGGTCGTCACCTGAGAAAGTGATACGGCAAGTGATACTGGTCAGCGGGTACCCTGTTTTGACAGCTGTCAATTGATCAAAACATTGATGTCCAATATGTGTGCATTATCAGTTTTCCTGAGCTCCCAAACTAGCTAGAAAGTATAAGATTGAACATTGATCGCGATCTAGTAAAACAATTAACTAGTCAGCGGACAGCTTCCAAATAAATCACGTCACCTCGATGGGTTGACACATGCGCCCGCGATATGGTCATGGGATACCAGTCAGTGGCTATCCTGTTTTGACAGCTGTCAATTGACCATATTGTGAGTGTCCTATAATATATAGATTTAGCCAGGGCTAAAAGCGAGGCTCCCATTAATAAATTAATAAACTTATATTCCACAATTCAGTTAACTTTAGAGCACATTCATGTGACTTTTCAGGGAAAGGCTAAGTGATTTTAGACAAAAATAATTTGCAAACAACCCCAGAGTGAACCAAATCTTACATCGAGTTGATGGCCTCATATGTACACCCAAAAACTGGCAACCGTCTTCGATCACATTTTTTAAGAGCCATGGCTCTAGATCACCATAGGTTAATTAGGCCTGCAAAAACGTTCCGGCCGAATTTTTTGCGTTCGACAAGTTTACTTTACAAAATATTGCCAACAAATCTTGGTTCGTGTAAATCAACCTTATATATCATTTATACATCACATCTGAGGTGAAACAGTACTATGAGGCACTGTTTTTATCATACAGACCTCGGACAACAGAATGCAGTATTTGACAGTTTTGCAATACAAATTGCTATCATTCAATATTCAG
>BOPM01000185.1:643175-658364 GCA_022179025.1 Porites australiensis
CGAAAGAATTACACAAAGATGCTGTCAAGTGGCGATTTATAAGATAACCCGAGTGACATACCTGGAAATAGTTTAGAATTTGCCTGCATTCTGAGGATCTCAAGTCCCTTCCGCAAACCAGATTCATTAAACAGTAAAAAAGGACCAGCTCAGATAAAGCCTTACTCTTACTTTGTTAGTGAACACGTACATCCATGTATTCAATCCTGTCAGCTTACGTTTGAAAAAGATTAGCTCTCCCAAGTTTGACAGGACGGAACAGAGGATTGGAACACGCCCTTAATCAACACCTCTTACAAAAACGGGAAAACATAATGTCATACATCGCCAGCGTTTTTCAGCCTTATCAGTTAGTAATGAGGATCTTCTAAATAAGCCTGGAAAGGCTTCTAAGTCTTCCTGCTTAATACTGCGAATAAAATACTGTATTAGTAAATGATCTTGGGAAAACAACAACAACAATAACCAAACCCAAGAGAGAATTTATCATATCATAGTGTCTTAAATAATACGCTTAGTAGCTAATTGGGGACACTATAATTGCTAAAATACTTAAAAGTATAAAAATATGTACATTAAATTACTCAAAAAGATGATTAAATTAATATAATGCATTTAAAAAAATTACTTTAATTGCCTGAGAATGTCTATAAAAACCTATTTCCTATGAAATTAAAGATCAAAATGAACATAAATGACAATCTTTTCACAATTGTCCTCAAGGATGTTTGCTAACTAAAGTCTCTTCGTCATATTTCTGCGAAAAAGATTGAAGTTATCACTATTTTTATCTACACGAAATGTATAGAAAAAACTAGAAAAATCGTGAGTATCGTATTGAACCACGGAACATTGTCCAACAGAACACTGAGCTTGAATACTTGACTTAGCTTAGATCACGTTCGTCATGATCAGCAGCAAATTTACAAGGTCTTTCAAACCAAAGTGACTCAGGTTCATGGTACTGAAGGAAGTGTAGAATTGACGGTTAGCAGGAGTCACGCAGAATGAAAGAGGGGCCGAATATATAGTAAAAGGAGGCGAGAGAGAAGTCAATGCAACTTTGACTTCTGGATAGAAACTACCTCCTGTTTATCCTGCCTACCCCCTCCTTGAGTTGCGCAGCGCGCTCATATACTGCTTCAACCTCGCCTGTAACATATTAAAATGGCACCTAAATAAAAATGTACCAATTTCACCTGTCCACTTTGCAAACTCAGGAAAGGCTACTTCTAAAAGTTAATATTTACTCAACATTTTTTCAACAAGTTAAATAACACCATAACTCATGTTCACAAGTTCCTTGTTGCAGTCAGCACCTTCGCCATCTTTCAGACTGATCTTACCAAAAACACCTGCAAAAAAAAAGTAAAAGGAAAACGCAATCATGCTGGGTCGCTTTCGTGTAAATCGTGTAATCGAATGACATATAACAATAGGCAACTTCCAATTGTTCCCGCTAAAATATCGAACTGCTCTCGCTAAAATCTCAGGACTATCGAAAAACGTGCGTCAAATCCATGAATTGTTATCTCTAATCAAAATCTCGGGGCTACCGCCAAAAAGTCAGGGGTATCGCTAAAAAAAAAACAGTCGCTATCGTTGGCTATCGCTAATAGTTCATTGCTACCGCTACAATATTCAGTATATTCAGCTCTGGCGCAAAGATCTCAAGCTAACGTTGAGATCTCAGGGCTATTGACAAAATGATCAGTATAAAAGAAAGCAAACAGAAGGGCGAGTTGCCCTTTGCACATTTGCTAGAGAAGAAAGGCTGCGAAACCAAATGCTTCTGGAACTGCTTGGGCCAGAATAACTGCTCACAGATCTTCCACTCTGCTTCTAAATTCTACTGTGTTCGCCCGTAATTATCATGTCGCTCTGAGCTTGCTCTGGGTCGCCGGGGATGAATCTAAATTAAAGTGAATGCAATGTTTTTCGTTATCAAATAATCACCTCAAGAAAAGTATTTTTACTCTAACGTTTCTTCTCAGTAATGTAAATTGCTATTATGTGTTCTTTGGAATCTCAACCAACGTTCTCTACATTTTTATTTCAGTTTTATTCATGGAGAATTCAGGGCATGCTTTACGAAATATTCAGCACAAACTCACAAAATAAAATGAATTGGAGATTCGTTCTCCTATCTTCTCTGTACAGAGAAGAATAACACAGCAGACAATGGGACTAACAAAACAATGTCTCCCGTTACAGAATTTTGCATCAGAATGCGTTGTCACAAACATATTTTGTACATCTTTTGATTGAAAATACGGAAGACTTAACAATATCCAAAAATGGTGTCAATTACTAACCTTTGAATGTCACATCATCTCCAATCAGCATAAACGGCGCCCACTGCTTAACGTCAGAGAAGCGATTCTCTCTCATCCATTTCATGGCCTGGTGAAGAGATTCACTTGCACTTTCACCACGAACAAGATGCTCGTAAAAATGATTCATAAACTGCATGGTAGCTTTGTCCTCTACAGCCCACAGTGCCGCCAGCACGGCCCGTGCACCTGATGCTAGAAATGCTCGAGCAATTCCAACAACTCCCTCAGCTCTTACTTGGCCACTAGCACTATGACAACAGCTAAGGACAACCAGCTTGGCAGTCAGTCGAACTTGTGAAATTTCAGTCATCGTCAATAAGTAGTCCTCTTCGTGCGCGGTTCCGCACGAGCTTAGAGGGGAAAGAGCAATTTCTCCACGTTCCTCATACCCATGAGCAGCAAAGTGAATGAGACATACGGAATGCATTCTTTCCAGGACTGCTTGCTTAGTAGCATCTTTTCCCAATAATGGCTCAACACCGAGCAGTCGCCCAATCATCTCTGCTTCCGTTCTTGCCCCAGGCAAGGGACATAATTGTAGAAGTTTTCCCTGGTAGTATACATCACTGACCTCTGGCTCTCCTATGACTAATGCACCGGTTTTACTATGGTAGTCTGCTGGACTCTGCTGAATCAGCCTTAGAGTCGTCAAGGAAGGTACAATACGAATCCTGAAAGTATCCGATAAATATTGTCCATTATCATCCTTTAAAGCTGCAAAGGGAATTGGGTACAACAATGGATCCGGTACAATAATGATTTCTGATTCTTGTAGTAAGTCAACTACAGGAGCAACGATGATGTTGTAGCCATCAGCAAGGGTAAGCGCCTCAGAGTCGTGCGTTTCGTGTTCCTCTTCTTCTATAAGGCGTAATGTTGCGAAGGTGTCATCCTGAGATGGTTTGCATGATGGCAGGGAGCTTAAATATGAAGAAAACAATGATCGATCTTCGCACTGTTCTTGACGTAAATTCTGAGAGCCAGCGAATCTATGATTTTCAAACACTTTAGCTGCACTCTCTTTGAGTTCCGTTTGTCGAAAAACTATGGTTTTGTTTGGCTTAAGGATCCAAAAATACATATCATCATGGAAACAGGATTGGTATAAACAGGAACTAAGGGCATTTTTGCTCATGATATTCTCAACACCAACCCATGATTGTGGGTTCACTGATACCTCTTTTTCCACAGAGTACTTATCTGACAGTATGTCTGCAAGTGCTCTGGACCGTCCAAGCTCGGCAACGTAAAGAGCGTCACAATAACTGCCTCTAGCAGTCAACAACCTACAAAGAAGAAGGTAAGGGGAGACATGCTCATCAAAAAAAGAAATTTTGAATTGATCTTTCACTCTGAAATAATCATGCATTTCTTCGCACTTTTGAATGCTTTCATAGAGATTTCGCACAAATTCAGTTATGCTTCCTCCTGCCACTAACAAATTCAGGGCAATGGTAAGGTGGCTGTTAAACTGCAATTCAATGTCACGTATTTCGTAACTTATCTCAAGTGCTCTTTTGGTAAGTTCTTGACTCTTCGCATTAAGCTGTAATTCTCGACAAAGTTTTCCCAGTTTTAAGTATAAAGCTCCAACACCATATTTGTCTCCGATTTCTTCATTGATAGTCAGTGCTTTTTTAAGGTATTCTTCAGCCTTGGTATATTGACCAGCAGACTGAAACACAGTTCCTAGATTTCCGTAAGCAGAGGCCTCTCCCTTTTTGTCACCGATTTCTTTACTGATCACTAGCGCTTTCTGAAGGTATTCTTCAGCCTTGGTATATTGACCAACAGATTGGAACACAGCTCCAAGATTTCCGTAACATATTCCAACTCCCCAGTTGTTTCCAGTCTCAATCATGATGCTGAGTGCCTTCTCGTAAAACTGTTTCGCTTCCTCGTATTTTCTTCTTTGGTAGTAAATGTTCGCTAGGTTAATTAATATTATCCCTTTTTCGTCTTTTTGGCCACTATTGTGTAGTGTCACGTGAAGTTTTTTACCACATTCTATCGCACTCGTGTGATCGTACATAAGAGTATAGCCATCAAGAAGTTTATGGTATACATAGATAACAAGTGGTGTGGTAAGTTCATTGATTGTCTCTAGGGCTTTGAGGTTAAGGAGCACCAAACATTCGTTAAAGATGTGTACTGATTTTATAATACGTCCAGTGTTGAAAAGGAAAGTTGCAACGACTGCACCAATATGAATGGTCTGTAGAATATCCAAGATGTTGTCCATGACGCTTATTTCTTAACCTTGAGAAAAAATATATTTTAAGAGTAAGAATGTGGAAACAAGATTTTTAGGCATAAAACAGCAGACATACAACAGTAGCTGAAAATAAACTTTTTGCTTTAAACAAACACACACCTGGAAATAATTCATCTGACTTGCCAGTAGCCAGGAATATTATCAGTCAAATTTTATTAGTTCAACAGTATGAATAAATGGAAAATTAAACGTATGATTGTTATCCTAAAAAAAGCGAAAAACACATTTTAGTGGGTCTGAAAGGGGTTTAGTGTTTAGTATCATTTGCCCATCATTTTTAGTGTTTGCTGTTAAATTGGCCAGTTTTTTAATGTTTACTGTTTCCGGAGAAAATGCTGTTAAGTGTTTGAAGGGTTCTTTTGACATCTTCGACAATGGTTAGACCTTTTCGTTAGTCTTCGGAAATCTTCGACAGTCCTTGACGATGTATGTTCTGAACATTGTTATAAAATTTCTTCGCGAGTACGGAGAGAAGCTAGTGAGAGAGTTAGGGGAAATTCTATTGGAGGAGCTGAATGTATACCTTGGTGAATTTATTATTGCAGCTAGAAAGAAGAAAGAAGAACAATCTTCTCTCAGAGGAAATAAGCCGAATACAACTACTTTCTTACTTTTTTACCACAACTATTTTCTTTGAAAAAAAAAAAAATTCTTGGAAACAACTTATCCACAATCGCTACTGAACATTGGTGGCTAAATAATATTTTACACTTCGTTTTCAGAGCTTGCACAGAACGACGAAACTTAAGTTGGCATGGGGCGATGCTGTTTTGGAGACTGACCTTCAAGGCAAAGAATATATTGTCCATTCAGAGAGACAAAGTAAGAACAGACAGGGCGACAACTCACGGAATGTTAGGCCTGTGAAACCAGTCCTTTTTACATAACCACTACAGGTCCCGAATCTAGGAAAGTGTAAATGGATTTTAAACAGAAGCTTTTGATTTCTTTAAATGAAGTGAATGACACCTCATTATTTTGTGGTATTTGGTACGATTAAGCAATTTGGTCCTTAAAGCTCACTAGTTATAACATAGATTAAAGTAGCCTGCCGAGCAGACCCTTTTTAAACGGAAACTCAGAGGTACATTGACCGCGGCCGTCATATTAAAAAACCAGGAAAAGACTAAGGGAGGAGGGGCTGGAAATGACTTGCATATGGCAGTGAAAGTAGGCGCTCTAGATCGTTGGAGTAGAGGAGACAAAAACTAGTATTTGTAGAGTGAATGTGTTTATAAAAATATTAAATAATTGATAACCTTAAAAAAAAAAGTATTACAGTGTCGGTTTCGGTCCACATCCGTATGGCAATATTTGGCGTATATTAATATTTATTACCTTATATTACGCTGATATCGATAAAGAAAGTTTCATCTGCGCTTTACATACATTTCTAGTACAAATTCTGGTTCTAAAAATCTAAAATCATTGACAATAAATTGATTCAATGACAAAATTTCAAAATGTTATTTACAAACCCTACTTTAACCGGGGCCACTTAGACAAAGTTGACCAATATTAATCAAAAACAGGAAAAAAGAAAGTTATTTTGTCATCTACCAGCAATTCCTTGCTACCATTGCCGTTCTTTACAATAACATTACGACCTCAAGTCAAATTCTAGCTATCCAAATTCTAAAAAACAATAACTCATTATACTTCTAAATCCTATTTACAAATGTTATTTAGGGCCTGTTTACATGAAGGTGGGGGGCCCCAGGTAGGTGAGGTAACCCGTTTAGGTGGGGTAACCCGCCACATGTTACCTCACCTACCTGGGGTCCCCACCTCTGTGTAAACAGGCCCTTAGTATTTGAAAACAAAAATAACAAAAAGCTAGTAAGGGCCTTTTTAAAACTATTCATATACAAGATATATTTCTACTAAAAAGTGGGAGATCGTTCCATAATTTGGGTGTAGCCATTTCAAAAGATAGATCACCCAGCGTGGTAAATGTATTCAAAAATTTGATGTCAAACGATGTCTGCCACCTAAGTTTCTTTAACAGATACAACTTCAGAAATGTCAGGTGGTGTAATTTAATGAAGAGAATTAAAACTGCTAAACAAAGAAATCTTCAAATGAATGCAATACCCAACGGGTAACCAATGAAGGGCTCCTAACTATGGCTTACAAACTGAAAATGTAAATATATGGCTAATGGTTTCAAATATTTGAATTCAGGGTTTGGGCTTTCCAGGGGCTAGGCTTTCCTAACATTTGAAATCAGGTTTCAGATGTTCCAAACATTTGGATCAGGTTTTTTGCAGTTAGAAACATTTGAGATCAGGGTGTAGGTGTTATAAACATTTCGATTCAGGGTTTACGCGTTCTGAATAATTTGCATTCATGGGTTGGGCGATCCAAAGATTTGAATTTAGGATTTAGGAGTTCCGAATTTTTGAATTCAGGTTTTAGGCGTTGCAGACATTTTAAATGAAACGTTTTTGGGCATTCAAAACATTTAAGTTCAGACTGTAGGCTTTCCAAACATTTGAAACCAGGATTAAGGCCTTCCAGACAATGGAACCAAGGGTTTAGGCGTTTGAAAACATTGAAAATCCATGTTTAGCCATTCTAACATTGCAAATTCAAGGTCTAGGCGTTTTAAACATGGGAATTCGTCTTCGTTTTTCAATCAATATTTATCCAGGGGCATCCAATTTAGCAGAGCTAGTATAAATAGAGCCCTGATACAACACAAAACCAAAGCCATTAAAACATTAAAAATAGAAAATTAATTAAGTTACAGAGGTAACATGTATCGCAGGCGTTTAAACAGTCGCTTTAGCTTGATTTTAAATTTGCTGAGCGTCTCTACTTGTCTAATGAGTCTCGGTAGGGTGTTTTAGGTCCAAGCACCGTTTATTCTGAAGCAACCTTGGTAATTAATAGTTTTTGCGAAAGGAGGGCGCAGCAAATCACGGCTTGTGGTGTTATAGCCACGGAAAAGGTGCGCGTGCCTAAACTCTGAAAGTAAATACGAAGGCATTATTCCGTGAAGACACTTATGGTCTAAAACGCATTTGAGATAATTTATGGGTGCTTGTAGCCTGGGCCAGCCAAGTGTTCATTTTAACTCCTCAGCCCCGATATATCGACCTTCAATAATACATGCAGCGCGTCTATTTAGCTTATCTAGATAAGCTTTGCTCCCAACCCGGCAACTGTCCCAGACAGGCGAACAGTAATCGAACAATGGCAAGACTAAAGTATTGTAGAGCATTCGACAAGTTGCCTTGGGAAGAACCTTACGTGCTCGACGCAGAAAACCTAATCTAGACGAGATCTTATTACCGATAAATTCGATGTGGTCCTTCTAAGGTAGGGTGTTGTCTAGGTGGACCCCAAGATAATTAAACTTGTGAACTCTTTCTAAACGCGTGTTACTGATTTCTATAACTAGATCGTCAGCCTCCGCGGTCCTCTGAAGGGTGTCAACAACTATAATCTTCGTTTTTTTAAGATTAAGTATTAGAATATCAGCGTGAAGCCATCTTAGGACATTATAGTTAGGCCCCTAGTTAACTGAACTTGAATTTCACTGACTGACATGCTTGCAAAATAGATCCCTGAAGTGTATCGTCAGCATAAACCTCGACGCTACAACCTTGAACCGCCAGAGGTAAGTCATTTATGTAGATAAATAATAAAGGGCCAAGTACGTTACCCTGACGGTACCCGAAAGATATGGGCTCAGTTAAGACCCCATTAATGCAAACACTTTGGGTGGGCATGGTTAAATAGGACCTAAACCATTGAAGAGCGATTCATTTCTAGTGAAGTTAACTCATCTCACATGATGCTATGATCTAAGGTGTCAGAGGCCTTGCTTAGGTCTAAAACTATAAGGCCAGTTAATAGTCCTTTGTCAATGTTTTCCAGCAGAGTGTTTGTCACGTGTGTGTGGCATGTGGATGAAGAGTGCAGTGGGCGAAAACCGGATTGGAGAGAAGAAGAAGCCTGAGTGTGTTCCTCTTCCATACGGTGGACAGCCCGTTCAAGTATTTTGGAGAAAACTGGAAGTACTGAGATTGGCCGGAAGTTCGATCGATCCGATTTCTAACCAGCTTTGTGATCCGGCGTGACGATAGCATGTTTTCTAATCAGCCGGTAACGTTCCTTCATCGATCGTTCTGTTCATAAGTAGCATTAGAAGTCTCGCCAGAGCCTCAGCCCCATCCTTTACAAGCTGTACAGGAGTTTTAGTAGTTCCGAAGACTGGAATTTAGGTTTGAAGCGTTACAAACTTTAGAATTCAAAGATTAGGCGTTTCAAACAGTACATAGGTATTCAGGGTTTAGAAGATTCAAACATTTTAATTCAAGGTATAGGCGTTCCAAACATGAGAATTCACCGTTTAGACGTTCCCTACAATGTAATTCAAGGTTCAGGGGTTCCAAACATTGCAATTTTGGTTTGAGACAAATCAAACTTCAATCTGAAGCAGATTGCGCATTTTCCTACTCGTGGGAAAACCACACACGACAAGATTCTTACCAACCTTCAAGAATATTATGACTCCCCAGCTAAGCGTCCCGCTTTTGGTCTCTCAGATCATAGCTCAGTTGAAGAACAGCCAAAGCAAAGGGTTAAAACATCGCAAACAAAACAAACTGTTATTTCAAGGGACTTACGACCAAGTAACCGTCTTGCAATGCAAACTTATCTCTATGAAGTCGATGTTACCGCGATGATCGGAGCTATAAACACTTGCGAAGAAAAGGTGTTGATGTTACAAAATATCATCAAAACTGGCCTTGATTTTGTTTTGCAAATGATGCGTAAAACTGTTAACCCAACAGAGCCACCATGGATAAATTCCACTTTAAAGAACTTGATTCGGAAGCGACAAGTGGCCCTGGGCCGAGGAAACCGAGCGGAGTTTAACCATCTAAGAATCTTGTTACCCGAGAACGTAAAAAATGCCGCACGAAGTATTACGAGTTTAAAGTGCAACACCTAAAGGGTTGTTCCCCAGCTACTAGGTGGTGGGGAGAAATCAAGAGACTCAGTGGAATGGAAGGGCCCGTTGGGTCACGTGATAATGTCTTAAAGTCCATTCATCACTTAGAAGGTGCCCGTGGTCTATCAGCAGACGATATTGCGAACCACATCGACACAACTTTCTTAGCCCCAATGGAGGATTTCGAACCGCGCACCCACAATCCATTTAGGGAGGACTTTTCTGTGTGCTCGAGTAGAACTGCGAATGACGATTTCTTACCGGTAACAGAGTTATCTATCCTTAAAAAGTTATGCTCTATTAACCCAGCCAAAGGCACAAGGACCGGACAGTATCCCCGGATGGCTCTTAAAGGAGAACGCGGACCTTTTGGCCCCACCCATCATGGATATCATGAATAGGGACCTTAACATCGAGGACGGCGTCGTCTGTTGAGCATGTCATGACAGACGAGGGCCTAGGGTGAGTATGGCGTCATTCGTACGGGAAATTTGGCTTTAAGATTTCAGTCGTCTGGCGACAAAAACTACGGACATTGCACAGGTAAAGATTGGAACAGATTCGATAAACGTCGAGATAACACTCATAACTTAGCTAATTTTCGCGAAATTTTTCGGGATATTATGACGCTTTATCATTCGTCAGAGGCGATAAATGATGAAGAGTTTGTGTTATATATGATGTATTTTCTTAAAAAAACTTGAGCTCTCCGTATAAGATTACCAGCGTTTCTCTTTTGACGATATGGAACCTGATGAGTACAAAACAGAATTCAGATTCCGTAAAAATGACATAGTTTGCTCTCAAGGAACTATTTGTAGCTGAATGGAAGGCCTATGCGTTTTGCTCAGGAGATTGGCCTATCCATGTCGATACAGCGGCTTGGTTCAAAGATTTGGTAGGCCAGTGCTAGAGTTATCTATGATAACTAACACTATACTGAACTATATTTATGATACCACCATCAAAGACTGACAGATTGGAATCGTACACTTTTGAGCTCAGCCAAACTGGAAGAGTATGCACGAGCAATTACAGATAGGGGTGCTGCCTCGAAAAACTGTTTTGGGTTCATTGATGGGACAGTAAGAGCAATATGTGGACCAGACGAAAACCAGAGGGAAGTCTACAATGGACACAAAAAAGTACATGGACTCAAATTTCAATCTGTTTCACTGCCTAATGGAATGATTGCAAACCTTTATGGACCATTTGGTAAGTTAAATATGTTTGTCTTTGCTTCTGAATTCAATGCAAAGGCAAATCATGTTCAAGATTTGTTTCTAGGAAAACATAGCTGTGTTCGTAAAGCATTTCAAAGATTATGTTGAAACAAATCTGATCTTTTTCTTTTGATAACTTATAAGGTAAACATATTGATGCAAAGCTGATCAAGATCGACTAGTAATGTTTTTCTTTGCCAATTATTTTCCACAGAAGGAAGAAAGCATGATGCAGGCATGCTCGCAGACTCAGGCCTGCTTAGAGATCTCAGCCAGTATGCTTTCTCTACTACAGGGCACCCTCTCTGTCTGTATGGAGATTCTGCATACCCTTTGAGGGTACACTTACAGGCACCTTTCCGTATAGTGGCACCAAATCCCCTCATGGAAGAATATAATCAGTTATAATCATTCGATGAGTAGTGTCAGGATTTCGGTAGAGTGATATTTGGTGACATCATAAACTATTTCAAGTTCTTATATTTTAAAAAAATATATTTGAAGATAGGTTTAAGCTCAGTGGGTAAGATGTACATATATAGTCTCAGCTTTACTGTGTAATGCCTACACCTCTCTATATGGAAATACTACCAGCGAATTTTTTGACCAATTACCTCCACCTATTCAAGAATATTTTCACTAAGATCCACATCAATTCTCAAGCTTTGTGTGTGGAGAAAGCTGTAGATTATCACTTATGTTAAGCAAGTGAGAATTTTGAAGTTTTGTCTTGAGAGCACAGTTTGACAGGGTTAGGGTGCTTGACCCAGGTTTGAGCATCGGGTATTCTCAGTCAGGCAGGGCTACAATCCCTGTCATCTAAATGGTCAACAATACTATTCCACAGATTACTACGCTGTTGGGTTCGAGGTTTGTATTTAAACGTTTCGGGGGCTAAAATCTCTCGCAAAAGGATAGTAATGGTGCTCATCAGTCCATTGGATTCTACAGAGAACAATAAAAAACAACGATTCACTCTTTTTTTCATTGGAATATGGTAAGTAAAATCTACTTTTGCTAGAAAAATTACGTGGATTTGGCTGAATTTGGCTGCTTCTCGCTATCCATTTGCGTACTTCAAGTACCTGCTGAGAAAATGCTTACCTTACATTTCGTTTTCCAATTTATCTCCTCGCTATAAAAGCCACGACAGAAAAGAAGCACGAAGCTATAGTATGACAGCGAGAACTGAACGAAAACTGGCCACTTTACCTTGTTTATGAGAATTTCATTTTGACGTATTCTGCAAAACCTCGAATCGCTTGCTTTCACTTCGTTCACAGGTCGAGCACGCCGTTGTCCACTCGTTCACTCATGCGCACTAGCTTTTCCAACGAAAGAATAACTTCCAGTAGCCATCGTTGACAAGAGCCGTCTTCAATCTTAAGGTCCCTAAAACCTCCTTTCGCGAAAGCCGGCTGCCTTTATCTTGGAAAGAGGCAGATATCGTCCCTGTTCCCAAACAAAGACCTATCCAAGACGTCCAACAAGCACCCTCGACCCATTTCCCTTACGCCTATCCTGTCCAAGATTGCAGAGGATTATGTTGTTCATGACTTTGTGATGCCCGCCGTGCTAAAGAAAACTGACAAAGAGAAATATGGGACAATACCTAAATCATGCAATACGCACGCACGTTTTAGCATGATCCATTACTGGCACGTCAGCTCTGATGGGAACGAGGTCGCGATTAAAGTAGTTTTATTTGATTTCCGTAAGGCTGTGCGTAAACTCTCAGATTACGATAAATTATTCCGAACCACATCTCATGCTGGATTGCTGACTTTCTATTGGATAGAAGACAGAGAGTTAAACTGGGTAAGGATTGCTTCTCCGAGTGGCGTTACATCCCTGCCGGTGTTCCTCAGGGGACAAAGCTTGGGCTGTCGCTCTTCTTAATAATGATTAATGATTTGAATGCAGCTAGGAGAAGAAGATACGTGGAAATATGTGGATGATACCACAATCGCTGAGGTGGTAGATAAAGGCCAAGAGAGTGGTATCCAGAGAGTGGTAGACGATCTCGCAATACAAGCAAGGGATGACGGATTTCAGTGAAACGAAAAGAAATGCAAAGAGCTCAGGATTAGCTTCGCAAGGAACGAACCAGAATTTGACCCTATCTGGGTTAACCGTCAGACCCTATAGAGACTGTGAACAGTGAGAAATTGTTAGGAGTTAATATTAGCAGTCATTTTTAAGTGGAATGTCCATGTGTCAGAACTAGCTAGAAAAGCCTCAACAAGGTTATACTTTTTAAGATTTTCTTACGAAATCGCATGTTGCTACAAGAGAGCTACTTCTGTTTTACATCACATGCATTCGCTCTACTCTAGAGTACGGCAGGCCAGTTTTACATCGCACTCTACCAAGTTATCTAAGCGAAGACCTAAAAAGACTGCAAAAACGCGCTATGAAGATTATTTATCCCAAGATATTATATGCTAGGGCTCTAGAGCTGTCCGGACTTTTAACACTGTATGCGTAAAACTGAAAAGTGCTAGAATAGTTTTCTTTTAAGTTATGTTTACAGTAGTTGAGAACTAGATATAGGAAAATAGGAACTTAACGCATGCTTTTGAATTTGCTATTTTATAACAGTTTTAAAATAGTAAATTATGTTGGATCATCTATCTTTAATTAGTTGTAAAGCGCTTTAATTAGTTGTAATTTAGTACAATTGTAAATTATTGCATTTGTAAACCTTATCGCAATTCAGCTCTTGGCTGCAAGTTTTTAAGGTGAATAAACTATCCATCTATCTATCTTGTCAAGGGATTTACCTTCAGTGGGTTGAATGAAGACAAAATATTTAACGATCATTCCTCGAGCCCTAATGGGCTCTGAGTCAATAGCCCATGAGGCCGAAGGCCTCATGGGCTATTGACTCAGAGGCCATGAGGGCGAGAGGAATAATTGTTTTAGTAAAATCCAACTATTTGGTCAAAAATATCGAGAATACAAAAAGGTTAGCAAGTTTAATCAAGACTTTAATCCTTTTTTGCCGCCAAAAAGCGCGCGCTTTTCGCTACTAGTAGGCTATAACATATAGCGTAGTAGTAGCTCAACCAATCAGAACGCAGCATTGATAATAGACCACTAGTTCGATTTTACTAACAGGGCTTACACCCAGGACAAGGAGAACTGTCCAAAATTACAAAGTTTTCATAAAGCTGGTATATTTTATAAAGCTGGATTTGACTGTATAGAGAAAAAAACTGACAGTCAATTATTTTTTACCCTTCAAAATGAATATTTAAACAAAACAAGAATGCTCTTAGTAGCGTTGAGTCTCGCTTGCTTGGAGATGAGTTTCGTTGTCAAAGGCCCCGGTGCTGTTATACTACTTTTTCGTTTGGAATACAAAACGAGTGTTGTATGTCATAATGTATATACTCAAAAAGTAAAAATTGCAAGGAGAGACAGGCCGCACATCTTAGCCTCAAACCGGTGTGAAACCTTTGAAAACCTTCTACATATTGATATTGCTCCATTGAGGAGTACTCTTTCAGGGATTTTACACTCAAAAAATTGAACGATGATTTTTATCGGTATCAGGGGCCCATGACTCTGTCAGTATAAATATACATAGCTTCTTTGTACCGGACCAAGATACGGTTCGGTACAGTATATGTTCAGCACAGAAAAAAGTGTAAGTTAACAGAACCTTATACAGCACACAGTTAATTCATTTCGTTTTATTTCTGCTGAATTTGTTGTCCATTTTAGAAGATATCAATATCGCGTGAAAGTAATGACATTTTCCATGGCTGCTTAGTATCTACTTTTAATATCTCCGTACAGTCTCAGATTACAATGTTGATTGATTGATTGATTGATTGATTCACTTTTATTTGAATACGGTAATTTCATAAGTTACATAACTTCTTTACATGAAAGCCGTATAGAAACAGAAGTAAATATTGTACAACTACACTAAAAATATGTACAAATGATAAAATATGGTAAAATGTAGTCAACAGTTTGCCTGCCTACTAGCCAGTTTTCTTTTAAAGATAGCTTTAGATTCGGACGCTTTTATGTCATTTGGTAATGAATTCCACAGCATTCCTCCTCTGTATGAGAAAGATCCTTTATAATATTCTGTTTTTGGAACGTGGTCCAGTACAGCATTATATTCCGTATTTCTTAGCATAGACTTATAAGGGTTGTTCTCACAGACATTCAAGAAAAGATCGCTTAAGTAACTAGGTACATTTCCATTCACTGTATCATACATTAATAGACTTAAGTGCCTCTGACGCCTTGAGGCAAGCTCTTCCCAGTTTGGTTGTTTTCGTATTTGTGCTGAACGAACTTCATAACCTTGAAAGGTTATTATGCGTGCAGCACGATTGTGTAATTTCTGGATCCTAGTGGCAAGTCCCT
>BOPM01000185.1:683124-700621 GCA_022179025.1 Porites australiensis
TTCCATGTCATTCACTGTGTCAAATTTTTGGCGAATTTTTCTGGCAGGAATTTAATAAATCCTAAAGGATTGTATCAAAGTACAGGTAAAGAAAAAGAAAATTGGTGTCATTTGTTAACGTCCTCCAATAAACGTGAAATTTTAATTAGGCATTTTCATGTCGTAGTCGTGTAAAAACGGCAAAGAAATTGACAAAATAGCGTTGTGTACGTGCAGAGTTGTTGTGTTGCTAATCTTAACCTATTCGTCACATGCACATCTCCCAAAATGCACCTTATTTGCCCCCCAAAATTTTGCATAAGCATTGTTTTCAATTTCTCTTGGGACGGCTGTAATACCCAGGAGAAATGAAAATCACAGGTTAAGCAAAATGTTGGGGGGCAAACAAGGTGTATTATGGGAGATGTACGAGTGGCGAATTGCTTTCTTTTTTTCATAGAAAACGTTCTCGTCGCCGTCACTGTCGTTGTTGTTGTTGTTGTTTAAGCTCGGCCATTTCCACAGTTGATAACCGTACGTTGCTAAAGGAGAGTGATTCCAAAGCAACATGAGGGGCGCTGGAAATTGTACGTAATTGCATACTGGTAAGAACTGTTTATATGACTCATTCTTCACTTACTAAACAGTCTTAATATTTCTAAATGTATTGTTTTCGGTGTTTTCTTGGTTAAAAAACTCCTATTTGGGTAACTTCTATCAAATTAACTCTTTTTTGGTCTTTTCAATAGACAGGAGTAATCGGCTCCTCCAATAGGCTGAGAATCTATTCTGGAATCTGTAAGGTTTTCGCTGAATTTTTCACTTTTTAATTGACTTGCAAGTGCAAATGATGATCTGTCCATATTAATTAGTATTTCATTGTTTCAGTGATTCAACTCCCCGCCAAAAGCTGAATTCAAATCCCTCCTCTCACTTTTCGGTCGTCAGATGAATTTTACATGTCCTTCCACTAAAGTATGCCTATTGAATATTTATACGTTTTTGAAGCACAAATAGATATTTAGCAATAACGTATTTCTGTTTAAAAAAAGCCTACTACTGCCACCTTTCTGTAACTTGGTTGAGAATGAATACTAGTAAGAATTAAAGAAGAAATCGTTTATCGAATACAGAACTTTATTAAAAAAATATTTCAGTTAACTCATTCCTTTAACAAATAAGTTATGTACATAACTTGATTTAAGACCACACGGTTTCACCTCGTACTAAATATGGCTTCACTTGCCTACAATAACATTTAGCACTGCTGTACAGCTGACAAATGCATTTATTAATCAAAGAGGGATTTGCTTACTATGTAGTTTCCTCTCGAAAAAAGGGACAATTTTTATTGAAGTATCTGAATTCGGTGATTGCCACGCTCGCACACAACAATTTGCTCATTACTTAGAATAGCTGCTGAGAATGGAGAATTGAATTCTCCTAATTTGCTGCCATTTGTTCCAATTTTTCCGACAAACTTCCCATTTAGTTCAAAGACTTGTATTCTATGACCACCCTCATCACAAACCAACAGATGCTTTGACTGAGTCACTGACAGAAAACGTGGACAATTAAACTCCCCGTCCCCCTTCCCCTCCTTACCAAACTTGTACTGAAAATGCCCTTCCCTGTTAAATACTTTGATACAATGTTCATATGAGTCTGACACTATGAAATATTCACCACACTGAACACAGTGAGCAGGAAAACTAAAAGAACCCTGCTCACCTATCTTCATTACAAACCTACCATCCGGGGTAAAGATCTTAATCAGTTTGTTACCTGTATCAGCAACAATAACATTACTAGTACTATCTAAGGATAAACCCCAAGGACCAGACAGACGACTATCACGGCTTCCTTCGCCGCCAAATGAACCCAGGTGCCTCCCCTCCCAACTAAGAATCTGTATTCTGTTGTTATTACTGTCGGCTACAAAAATATTCCTGTCCTTATTAATGGCTATTCCATAAGGGTAGATGAACTCTCCAGCATTCACACCTTTGTGACCAAAGGATCTTAAGAAAGTATCATTACTGTCGAACACTTTAACCCGATGGTTCGCATAGTCAGTTACCACTATTTCGTCCCCATCACTCACTGCCACCCCATGAGGATAATTAAACTCTCCTTCACCGGAGCCTCCCTTTCCAAAAGATAAAACGGGTTTGGCTTGAAATGGTTTTACTATTACAGTAAAAGGACTACAAGAAATATGTTCCCCGTTTACCTTGACTAATAATTTGAATGTCCGGTTTACTCTGGGATAATAAGTGACTTTGTAGATTCCATTTTTGTTATCATCTATTCGAACTTCCGTCACGCATTCTCGTTCTTGCTCTTTCTTCATCTCTACCGTAACACGGTCGCGTTCATCATAACACTGCTTTCTCTCTGCATTTCTTGTGATCAAATTGAATTGAGATTTACGCGCTACAATTCCTTCTTTCAGTCCTTCACCTTCAGCCAGGGATTCACTTGCTTTTGTTTGAAAAGCGTCTTCTAAAACTCCAATTTCTTCTCCATTGACAATATCGAGCATCTTCTTATTTTCTACAAAAACAAAAGTTTGCAGACTACTTGGGTCATAAACAATAGGCTCGGTCTGATCCACTCTGTGAAAGATTGTCTGTAGTGATTTTTTAAGCTGAACAACTTCCGCGGCGGTACTTCGTTTTAAAAGATTATCAGCTTCCTCCAATGATGATTCAGTGACATTTACCTGATGCTGAATCTCGCTTCCTTTTGCTTTTAGTCTTTCAAGGGACCTCTTCGTTTGGTTTTCCACAGTAGCAATAAGATTTTGCATTTTTGCTTGAATTGTTTTGATCAAGCTATCAGCAAACCTTTGGACATCTCTCTTGGCGATTTCACTTTGTTGAATCACTTTAGCGCGGTCCTCGTCTAGTTGGGCAAGTACGTTCAGTTTTGCACTTAAGCCTTCTCTCTTTGTTTGAAGAACAGTATTTATTTCGAGTTTTTGGCTTTCGGCTTCTTCCTCGATTAATTTCAAAACATGACCTCCGTGATCCAAAGCGAAACAAGTTTGGCAAAGGACCGTTTCGCATTCTTTGCAGTAGTATTTGAGTTCTTCTTTCTGGTGTCCTTGTTTTGAACAAAATACTGGTCGCTTCAATACATCCTCGTAGTCCTTGCTTTGGAATTCTTTTACCGCCAATACGCGATGTCCCTTTTTGTCCCGCATGGTATTATGACATATTAAGCAATGCTCGCAATAAAATATGCAACACTGGAAACAATACGAAGCTTCCAAGCACTTTTTGTCGCAGTTTCCGCATGTCACTTGAGTGTTCTTGCATTCTTTAATAGCAAGAACATCGATCAAGCCGTTCAAATAAAAGCTGGTGGGAAGATCTTTTAGATCACCGCTCGCAGGTACTCTGCTTAGGGTTTGGCACTTTGGACATTTAATGGCCTCTCCACCGCCGCACGTTTCGTACCATCGATTCAGACACTTTAAGCAGAAACTGTGCAGACAGGAGAGATGTTTAGGATCCGTAAATAAGTCCGAGCACACCGAACAAGACACTTCTTCGCGAAGATTGTGAAATAGAGTTGTAAGATCCATGATGGCTTCAGGAACTAAAGCGAAGTGACCTTCGATGCACTCTACAAATAAAGTCTTGTGACTTTCTATCTTTAGCTTTTCTCGGAAACATAACAAAGGCCGACGAGCCAATCACGATCGCGTATATAAGAGTCCTTGTCGCGCCAGCTTTAGTTTGCCATTTTAAAATGCAAATCAGTTATTTAGAAACTTAAACCAGGCGTAAAATGATCAATCTAAACCACCACGCACACACGCTTTGGGATCTGACAGTCTTTATTACAACAGGGAACATTTAAACGCAAGGAAATACACCCGAGATAACTGATTAAAACAAATACTTAAAAATACAGTCAAATCTTATAAAAGAATACAAACAACAGAAAGACCAGAAGACTGTCCGTGGGAGTGGCGGGATGGGAAAATTTGCATCTGCACTATGCATACAATCTCGCTTCTGAACTATGCTTATGCTATAAACTGCGTCTATACCCGAGGAGTATGCTATTAGAACTAAATTTACAAAACCTATCGCTATCTGATTGGTTGCTTAAAATCTTGTGACTATCAGCTATATCGTGGCAATTTTACATCCTCAGTGTATTTTGCTGATGGCTAGTTAATGTTCGCTACCTAGGGGGGTGGTCTAGATTTTTATTAATACAAGTACCAATATCCACAACAACACGAAGATTTAAAAAATTCCTCTGTGAATCAATAATGCACAAAAGCAACAAGTTCAAGTTCAAGTTCATTTATTCACACTTATTCAATTACAATACAACAACAATAAGAAAAAAAAAAAAGTAAAAACAGAGCTAACTCTACATTGAATTAAACATAACAAATTAAAGGAAAAGAGTGTGTAGCAGCCAAAGGAGCAAAGCTTTCGAGTTGGCTACTACCACAGAGCGGTTACAAGTGGGTGGAGGTTATACGGTACTAATAAAAAAACTATTTAAATTAAATAATTAAATAATAGAACTAAGTAACAGATTAGAGTTGTTCAAGATGCCTGGCTGTCAAGTAGAAAGAGTTTATATTCTTTTTTAAAACTGTGCAAGGGGTGACACTTAATTTTCGTAGGTGTTGCTTCCCAGGTCTGTGATGCCACTACACTAAACCTTGCCAGGCCATAATTAGTTCTGGAAAACGGTCTGTACAGGTTTTGATTAGTGGCATACCTAGTATTATAATTATGGACAGCTGAAGCTGGTTGAACTAAGTCATAGAGGGTAGGTGTTGTATCCTTTTTTTGATTTTAAATTTTATGCACAAGAGCGCCAATTTTTAATTTAAAGATATTCTCTGACTTTAAGATTTCTAATAGTGTAAAGTACGGTGTGGGACTTTCTCTTTTATTTACAAAGAAGATGCAGCGAATACAGTTATTTTGACTTACTTTGATTTTATTTAACTTAGTTTGGTATGCGGTACCCCAGCTCATTAATCCATACGTTAGATACGGATATATGAGAGTATAGCACAGTTGTTTGAGTGTACTTATAGGCACATAATGTCTAAGCTTAAATAAAATTCCAATGTTTTTTGTTATTTTGTTGTTAATGTGCTGGAGCTGAGCATCCCATTTTAGATGTTCATCAATAAAGACACCCAAATATTTAATCTGGGACTTTTGCTCTGTATTACAAGCTGTTATTCTGATATTTGTTTTCTTCTTAGGTGAAGTAATTATCATGTAATTAGTGTTCTTGAAGTTAATGGACAGCATATTTGCTGCACAGAATTTTAAGACCTTTCCAAGTTCTTCATTGATTACTGATTGCAACAAATATTAATAATGTTCTGAAAGCGAATCAACTGTTAGCTTTTTGCAGTGCAAAACGCTCCCGTCTCTCTCCTCCATTTTGTTTGAGGGGAGGAGGTGACCGTACCCGTTCTAAGACCGAAACCGCTCAAATACCATACTCTTTGGAGCAGCATATGCCTTTATGGGTAAAATAACGGACTACCCTCCCCCCCGGGACACGGTCTAAACAAATGTCTGTGAAAGTATTATATTGACATGTTAGTTAACCCACTTACCAATTATCCCATCCTTTCCCTCAGGGGTTTAAACTAGGTTTTTATTTAAGTAACTAAGTTATTCCGCAGACAGATTTTGGCAAAATTCAATACATCTCTATAACATATTACGAGGGTGGAAAGGACCCTGACAGGGGCGGCTATATTGTTTCCGCTACAAATCTTGTAGGGCTTATCACGATAGGTAAATAACAACTCAGCATAAGCCAGGAGGCCAGGTGCCGGATGTTGCAAATACCCTGACCCCCTTTCCCCCTCCCCCTTATTTTTGGACAGTGGAATATAAATTTGTTTAGTTGATCATCTATTCTTTCTCTTGCAATGTGCTTATCTTTAGCTTAATACTTGTTCGACTAAGCTCAGTGTATATTAAGCTTTATTAGGAATACTCTACCCATGCCTGTAAGAGTTTGTGTAATGACACTAAAAGTCTTTCCACCCCAATATTGAGGGTCCTGTAATTTGCAAGCCTCTTAAGCTGGTACCGGGCACGTAATTGACCGTAGTATTAAATCTTATTGAGAATAAAAATCTATATTATAAGGCAAGAGAGATTAAAGCTCTCTTGTCTAAGCTTGAAGCATAGTTGACACGTGAAACAACTCAAAACAACAAAAATATTGCTGGATGCATGTGTAGGGTGAGTTAGGCTCTATAAACATAATTCCACTTATGCCCATGTCATCGGGTTCCTCTTTGGGTAGGAAAACCGGTTAACAAGGGGGATTTTAAAATGGGCGGAGCAAAGGTGACCCCCAGGGGTGGGAGAATATAAAAAAGGCCCCGGTCAAAGTGCTTTTCAATGATGACGCAGATCGACTAGTACAATAGTACAACTTCTTGCCATCAAGGAAAACATCATTGTGTTAAAGTATTAGGTTTAAATTTCGCTGGCGAGCCATCCGGTATGTTCAGGAATGCAGAAATAGCTATCGAAAAAATAGCGCGAGAGAAATCGCTCAGTAAATAAGACGATGTAACATTTAAAACACTTGCTGCTGTGAGTGTTTTGAACAGCTTCAAAAACTTGAATTCTGTTGTATTTCATTTCTATATTTCGCCAGTTCATATATTTTTCATGTATTATGCATATGTGTTGTTTTAAAAATGACGACCAAATCTTCCGAAATGGAAAGGTTGGTCAAGTAAAGTCAGCAAATAAGTCGTGAGGGTGCATGGATTCATTTGCAACAAAAACTTAAAGCTGTCACATTTACCCGCAGGACACAGTCTAAACAAATGTCTTTGAAAGTATTATATTGTCATGTTAGTCAACTTACGAGCCAATCTCCCACCCTTCCCCTGAAGGGTTTAAACCAGGTTTAAATTAAGAAAGTTGTTCATGTTTTCCGCAGACAAATTAATTTTGGCAAAATTTAATACAAGTCTGTAACATATAATGATAGTGTCAAAGGCCCCTATCAAGGCCGGCTATACAGCATCATTGTTTCAGGTACAAATCTTGTAGGACTTATCACAATAGGTAAATAACACAAACAAAAGCATAACTCAGGAGGCCAGGAGCCAGATGCTGCAACTACCCTGATCCGCCTTTACGCCCCACTTATTTTTGACGGCGGGGATATCAATTCGTGTAGTTTATCATCTATTCTTTCTCTCGCAATGTGCTTATCTTTAGCGTAATTCTCTTTTGCCTAAGCTCAGTATATTAAGCTTTAGGAATACTATACCTGTGCCGGTAGGAGGTTGCATGGGGTAATGACACTCTGAAGTCTTTTCCCCCAGGGTCGTGTAATTCACAAGCCTTCTAAGGTGGTACCGGGCATACGTATTTGGCCGTAGTATTAAATCTTATTGAGGGGAAAAGTCTATATGATACAAGAAACAACTTAAAGTAAAGAAAATATTGCTAGATGCCCATGTGTAGGGTGAGTGAGGCTCCATACACATAATTCCACTTCATCGGCTTCCCCTTTGGGTAGGACCACCGGTCAACCAGGGGGATTGTAAAATGAGCAGAGCAAAGGTGAAAAAAATGAAATGAAAAAAATGCCCGAATAGGGAAGAAACGATCTCTCAAAATAAGAATAAAAGAACTTAAAAAATTACAAAGCTGAACTGTCATTTAACACCTTAGAAGGGAGGAAACTGGGCCGAGTAACGTTTGCAAAGACCTCTGGGACTGTTACTAGGTACAAGGGAAAGAATTTATCAATAGCTGCCCGTGACCGGTGCGTCCCTAGTTACAATCCCAGAAACCATTGCGGGACACATTTCTGCTCCATGCAGTTCCCCTATTGTTTCTACTGCATTTGAGAATAGAGACAATCGAAATGGAGAAACTTTTGTGTCTCCTCAATGTGATTTTCCCAGAATCTTCGCCAGCCTTTTTAAGAGGCTTTTTAATATATAACGCTTTTATTGTCAAACATAAATAACAAAGAATTTTTTTTGTCTACATGGTCCTACATTGTCATAGACATTCTCGTCCCCAGAGCCTCCTGGAGGCCTGAGCACAAGGACCTGGTGCTTAGGCCTCCAGGAGAATGTGTCATAGACTAAAGGAATTCAAAGTATGTGCATAGCATGTATTTGTGCCATTCATGCCTCAGCAAAACTTGAAATGACCCGTAGAGATTCCTAAAAGTCTTTAAGCTAAAAAATGGTTCATTTTGCCGTATGTTTTGATATGAACGATTATCATCCTATACATATCTGAATCACTGATTATCTTATAGAAGTATTAAAAAACTTTGAAACCAACCAAATATTCCGTTTAGTGAAAACCAAAAAGTCGGCAACAATTTCTCATGGTGTATACTATGTTCCTACGTCAAAAGGTTAGTTGGTTAGAGCATCACACCAGTATCGCGAGGACACGGGTTGAATTCCCGATGGAGTCCTGAATTCTTCATTTGAAAACTAACAATGTTATTGCAAAAAGCGGATCGACAACAATTTCCCACGGTCTATACGTGTACTGTTATCTACAATAGAAAGGACGTCAAATAATTCAAAACTTTGCAGTAAAAACAACTCGATCGACTACAGCTCTTGTTCCACGTAAGTTTTAAATATTTTGACGTCATCTATGATCGATAAGAGTTCCGATCATAAAAAATTGTTCTTCATTCTTTAAAACTCAAGAGGAACCACAAGCGGCAATAAAACGAAACTCGCGCGGGTGATGAGAGAGTGAGAAACAAATTTCCTCACCATCACGTCATTTCCTTGGTACCATATCATCTTGATCAATAAGAACTCGCGAAATAGTTACTGAAAGACGATGCAATCAGTCTTTAAAACACGTGGTGCAGCGAGTAGTTTGAACAGCTTCAAAAACTCGGTCACTAGAGTATTTCATTTCTATAGTATATCCAAATAATAAATTGCCCTTTTTGATTGTGTGGTTTGAAAAAACGACGACCAAATCTTCCGAAATGGAAAGGTTGGTCAAGTTAAGTTATGCAAAGAAGTCGTGAAGGCGCATGGATTCATTTGCAACAAAAGCTTAAGACCGTCGCATTTACCCGTTGGAATTTTTTAAATTGTTTGCTTAAAAACAATAATTGCAAATGCGACAGCCATACGCGTACATGTTGCAAATAAATGAATAGACTTATTGCTTTTTGCCGTTCTCGTCGTTGCGTAAGCCTCCGATTTCCACCGTTGATAACAGCACGAGAGGAAAAAAGTTAGTGAAGGAGAGTGGTTGCAACGCGACATGAGGGGTTTTGGTCGAACACAGGTAAAAATTGTATATATATCACCCCGCCTTAACATGCTAAGCAGTCTTTACAATCATTACTGTACTTATCAAGAATTTATTTGGTGCCAGGTTTCTCGGTTAAAAAGTTTCTTCATTTAAGAATCATGAAGCTCTATTAAACTGACACTCTTTTGCTCGTTTCAGTAGGTTGAATATGTTTTTTCGCCATCTATAAGGTTTTTGTTAATGATATATGAAATAAATCATATATGAAGTGCGGAAATGAAATGAAGATAAAGATATGATCGTCGCAGTGAACGCAATTTATACAATTGCGTAAATGAAGCCTGAAAAAATTCAGGACTTCAACGGGGTTTGAACCCGTGACCTAGCGATTACCGGTGCGATGCTCTACCAACTGAACTATGAAGCCACTGATTTCTTTCACGGGAACATATGAACCCACAACTGACCTGCTCCCAACGTCAGTGGCTTCATAGCTCAGTTGGTAGAGCATCGCACCGGTAAAGGCGAGGTCACGGGTTCAAACCCCTTTGAAGTCCTGAATTTTTTTCGGGCTTCTTTACGCAATTGCATAAATTGGGTTCACTGCGACGATCATTTCTTCATCTTCATTATAGGGTTTTTGTTGAATTTTTCACTTTTGAATTTATTTCCAATGACCTCCCCATCCTAATTAGTATAGCATTCCACTGTTTCAATCATTCAACTCCGTATCTCCCTAAGTCTCAATTCAAATCTCTCGCCTCAGGGAATTTTCGGTCAGATGACTTTTTCATGTCCTTCCCCGAGAATATGCCTATTGAATATTAATAAGTTTTTCAAGCACAAATAGATATTAATTTAACAATGACGTATTTCTGTTTTAAAAAAAAAGCTTACCACTGCCACCATTCTGTAATTTGGTTGAGAATGAATATTAGTAAGAATTAAAGAAGAAATCGTTTTTCGAATACAGAACTTTATTAAAAGAATATTCAAGTTAACTCATTCCTTTAACAAGTAAGTTTTGTACATAACTTGATTTAAGACCACACGGGTTTTACTCGGACTAAATGTGGCTTCACTTGCCTACAATAACATTATAGCACTGCTATTCCGCTGCCAAATACATTTATTAATCAAAGAGGGATTTACTTATCATTTAGTTTTCTCAGGAAAAAAAGGACAATTTCTATTGAAATATCTGAATTCGATGATTGTCTTCGTCGCACACAACAATTTGATCATTACTTAGAACAGCTACCGAGAATGGACAATTGAATTCTCCTAATTTGCTGCCATTTGTTCCAAATTTTCCGACAAACCTCCCATCTAGTTCAAAGACTTGGATTCTGTAATTCTTTACATCACAAACCAGCAGGTGCTTTGACTGAGTCACTGACAGAAACCATGGATGATCAAACTTCCCGTCCCCTCGCCCCTGCTTACCAAACTTGTACTGAAAATGCCCCTCACTGTTAAATACTTTGATACAGTGTTCAGAGGAGTCTGACACTATGAAATATTCACCACATTGAACACAGTGAACAGGATAGGTAAAAGATCCCTGCCCACCTATCTTCATTACAAACCTACCATCCGGGGTAAAGATCTTAATTAGTTTGTTACCTGAATCAGCAACAATAACATTACCAGTACTATCTAAGGATAAACCCCAAGGTTTAAAGAGCTGACTATCAAGGCTTCCTTGGCCGCCAAATGAACCCAGGTGCCTCCCCTCCCAGCTAAAGATCTGTATTCTGTGGTTATCAAGGTCTGCTACGAAAATTTGTCTGTCCTTATTAATGGCTAATCCAACAGGGTATTTGAACTCTCCATCGTTTTCACCTTTGTGACCAAAGGATCTTAAGAAAGTACCATTACTGTCAAACACTTGAACCCGATGGTTCCAACTGTCAGCTACCACTATTTTCGTCCCTATCACTCACAGCCACCCCCACAGGATACTTAAACATTCCATCACCTGAGCCATAGTCTCCAAAAGATAAAACAGGTTTGACTTGAAATGGTTTTAAAATCACAGTAAAAGGACTACAAGAAAAATGTTTCCCGTTTACTTTAACCAATAATTTGAATGTCGCTTGAACTCTGGGATAATAAGTGATTTTGTAGGTCCCATCTTTGTTATCATCTATTCGCACTTGCGTCACGCATTCTTGTGCTTGCTTGTCCTTGATCTCCACCGTGACACGGTCATGTTTATTGTACCCTTGCTTCTTCTCCGCGTTTCTTGTGATCAAATTGAATTGAGCTTTACGTGCTACAATTCCTTCCTTGAGTCCTTCGCCTTCAGCCAGAGATTCACTTGCTTTTGTTCGGTAGAGTTCTTTCCAAAATCCAATTTCTTGCTCGTTGACGATCTCAAGCACCCTCTGATTTTCCACGAAAACATAAGTTTGCAGACTAGTGGGGTCGTGAACAATAGGCTCGGTTTGATTTAATCCCTGAAAAATTGTTTGTAGTGATTTTTTGAGTTCAACAACTTCCGCATTGGTGCTTCGTTTTAAAAGTTTATCAGCTTCCTCCAATGATGACTCGGTGAAATTTATCTGTTGCTGAATCGCACTTCTTTTTGCTTTAAAACTTTCGAGTGACTTCTTCGTTTGGTTTTCCACATCGGTAATAATATTTTTCATTTTTGCTTGAATTGTTTTGATCAAGCCATCAGCAAACCTTTGGACATCTCTCCTGGCGATTTCACTTTGTTGAATCACTTTAGCACAGCCCTCGTCTAGTTGAGCAATTACGTTCAGTTTTGCATCTAACCCTTCTCTCTGCGATTGAAGGATAGATTTTATTTCGAGTGTTTTGTTTTCGGCTTCTTCTTCGATTAATGTCAAATCATGACCTCCGTGATTCAAAGTGACGCAAGTTTGGCAAAGAGCCGTCTCGCATTCTTTGCAGTAGTATTTAAGCTCTTCTTTCTGGTGTCGTTCCTTTGAACAAAACACTGGTCGCTTCAATACATCCTCGTAGTCCTTGTCTTGGAACTCTTTCACTGCCAATACGCGGTGTTCCTTTTTGTCTCGCATCATATTGTGACCAACCAGGCATTGCTCGCAATAAAATATGCCACACTGGAAACAATACGAAGCTTCTGAACTCTTCTTGTCGCAGTTTCCGCATGTCACTTGAGTGCTTTTGCATTCTCTAATAGCAAGAACATCAATCAAGCCGTTTAAATAAAAGCTAGTTGGAAGATCTTTCAGATCACCGCTTGCTGGTATTCTGCTTAGGGCTTGGCACTTCGGACATTTAATGGCCTCTCCACCGCCGCACGTTTCGTACCATCTTTTTAGACACTTTAAGCAGAAACTGTGAAGGCAGGAGAGATGTTTAGGATCCGTAAATAAGTCCGAGCACACTGAACAAGACACTTCTTCGCGAAGATTGTGAAATAGCGTTGTTAGATCCATGATGGCTTTAGGAACAAAGGCGAGGTGACCTTCAATGCAGTCCACACCCAACAATGAAGTCTTGTGACATTCTATCTATAGCTTTTCTCGGAAACAAAGGACGGCGAGCCAATCACAGACCGCTATTGTAAGAGTCAATTATTGAGAAGCTTAAACCAGACGTAAAATGATCAATAACAAAGAAAGATTACCGTAAATCCTCTATTAAGCCCCCCGGGGGGCTGGTAAGTCCTTTGTGAAGCAAGAATGCGTGAAAAATACAACTATGCACGAAGTGTATAAAACCAAGAACGGTTGAGGCGTAGGTAAAGCAAAACAACTGTTAGCCTGTGTTCTGCCGGTCCCGTTTCTCTCCCCAATTTTGTTTAAGGGGAGAGGGTGACTTTACACAGTCTAAAAAACCCTCTGTGAAAGTACTATATTATTATCATGTTAGTTAACCCACGGACCAATCTTAACGCCTTAGAGCGGATTTATATTACTAGAACTTCTTCTCATTAGTAGATGTTCATGCTTTCTGCTTTCATGCGTTTAGTATAAGTCTATAGTATAATCTGATTGTGTCACAGGTCCCTCAGTTACAAATCGCTACAGCTTAATGACAACGCAGCATAACCTAGGCCCAGGCCTCCTCGTTTCACGGTGGGGATATCAATTCGTTTATATTTCAACCACCTTTTCTTTATCTTGGAACGTTTTAGCGTAATTCGTTTTTGCCCAGAGTCATTGTATTAAGCATTAGAAATATTATACAGAGGTTGTGTAATGGCACTTTAAAATACACCAACTCAAAACGTTCAAAGTAGATGTACTTTCGTACTGTTGCAGTATTTGTACTTTCATACATTTTTGTTTTCGAGCGAGCGGGATTGATAAACGCTCATTTTTGGCTTTGTTTTGTTGGCTAAGCTTTGTTCATAGTACTCAAAGTTCGCTTCAAGAAAAAGTGACGTAATACCCCTTGTTACAGTTAAAATTTTAAACGAGGCTGGAGTTGACCTTGTTTTGATACAACTCTTTTTGCTTCATTATGTAAATCATGTTGTTCTTATACTAACTATTATTTTTGAGTATAATTTTCATAAGAAAAGAAAGAAGGTTTGTATCAAAACGAGACCAACCTCTGCCTCACGTTCACTCAAAGGCTAGGATACTAAGCCCACAACTGTGAAATGGTCTATTACATAACACTTTGACGTGACACGTAGACTTGCTAAGTTTCTTTTTTTCGATGTAAACTTTGTGTTTACCACGTATGCTCAATTTGACTTATGCAACTGAAATGGTTGAAACAGCTTAGGTCAGGTTAAGACAAAGGAGACGAAACCCACGTTCTCCATAAAACCTTTAATTTTATTATTCATTTTATTATAGCAGAGAAATATGCTAAAATACAGGTACAAAGCACACGAACAGAGGCATTGTTTTGGTACATCAAAGCGTAAGTTTTATGCTGTTCTTGATACATTGATCATCGTGGTTATTAAAACCTATGTACTGATGAAAAACGAGAGGTTTCGACGTCATTGCTTTCTTCCCTACTAAATCCGTCACTGAATTTTAAATAACATTTTTATGGAATAGGTTGTCGAAACGTCAGTCACTGTTGACAACAGTCCTACTCAGGACTACGATCGTATGTTTATTAAGTAAACGATTACATGTAGTTGATTTATCGTTGTGCCAGATCATGGTTAGCAGAGGAGACTGGTTAGGAAAGCCGGCAAACATCAAAGTTGAAAACAACAGTGCTGTAGCGTTATGTTGGAAGCTCCCTGACCGTGCACAATTCTTTTATTTTTTGTTTACAAATTATGACTGAATAAATTCAGGCGATGTTTCTATTGGTCAGTAAGTTCAAAATGATAGGAATGTTATAGAACGTTGTACATTGTCAGGTCCAAAAAAGCCAACGAAAACATATAACAAAGGAGCCTAACCGGCTTCATAACCATTTCACCTTTATAACTATGGCCAGATGGATGGTATAGCCAGGTTACATCTTGGATTTGAGTGCTTCCTTCAGCTCAAGTTTAGCCACTGCCTCCAAATGAACCTCATCCGGGCCATCAGCAATGCGCAGACTCCTAGCTCCTGTATAGAAATAAGCCAGCGGTGTATCCTGGGATACTCCCTTCCCACCATGCACCTGAATCGCTCAGTCAATAACGTTACAGGCCATGCGAGGAACTACGATCTTTGCCATAGCAATCTGCAAGAGTTAAACAGTGAAGTTCTCAATCGATGTAAAACAGTCTTGTGCCACTCTTTTTCAACCAATTCTCCGCTGGAATTTGGTAGGTTCACCAGGTAAGCAAATTCAATATCACTTGTCATAGCAAGACAGATCACTACTGAAATTTTCGCCATCAAACTAATCTTGCTATAACAGTACAGTACTATTACCAAAAAAGAGGTATATAAAAGAAAAGGTTCAGCTGTTTCATTCGTGTTCACAGCTCCGTACTTTCTTTCTCACACAGAGCCGCCAGACAAACTTCAGCTTGAGATAGAGAACATTAGGGAGCTTACGCGACAACGACGGCGAGGTCTACGAAAGCGTCACTATAAAAATGAATTCGCGCTGCTTCAAACTTTATCGCGCTTATTCCAACTCGTTCAATTCGTCAAATGTTGGCAAAATTTCTGGAGTTGGATTATAAAAAACTATATCAAAGCTCACGAAAAGAACAAGAAAGTCGCTGTCTTCGTTCACTTCCTGGACAAAACTTGAAATTAGGCACTTTCACCGGTTGTAGCCGTGTAGCGACTGCAAAGAAATGTACAAAAAAGCGTGATGCACGTGCAAAAATGTTGTTTTTCCAATCTAATTATAAAGCCAGGGTTCGTACTCTTTTGAGCTTTTTAAATTCCATGAATTTTTCCATGACCTTTTTAAGTTTTCCAAGATCTTAGGTCTTAGGTCTGTCACTTTCAAACCTTTTTAAGGACTTTCCTTGTTTTAGGGTATTTTTGAACCTTAAACAGTTCAACAGACACAAACGCTGGTGTCCACCAAAATGCGTGCCGTTCGCGCTGTTCAGTCACTTCTCTCTATTTTATATTGTCCCTGTCTTGTCATCGGCAGTAACTAATCTATCAAACAAAACTTTTATTTTCCACGACTCTCAAGGACCGACAATTAAATTCCATGCCTTTCCAGGCCTTGAAAATGAAATGCTTAAATTCCATGACTTTCCAGGTTTTCTATGACCTCTACGAAACCCTGTAAACCTTGTCTTTTTATTTGCCGTTCTCGTGGCCGTCGCCGTCGCCGTCGTCTTTGCTTAAGCTCCCAACGAAGAACGCACGTTGCAACAACTGAGGAAGATCAATTTGGCTTGGTCACTAACTTAAGTCACACTAAACTGTTGGCTAGAACTAAGGGGTAACACACGTGTGACGTTCCCGAAAGCCCTGGTTTCCCTGTGCTCCCAATACTGCTGACATACCCACCTGTTTTCTTGCAGCCTTGTTTCCATGGCAGTCGATGGTGTGTGCCGCCTTCAGCACAAGCAGTCTGGCCTGTTCAATTTCAATTCTTGATAGAGCGATCTGCTCCTGTACCATTCCCTAAAGAAACATCAGTGATACAACGTTTTAGTAACTGCAATACACGACAAGACTATCATACGACGGGTTCCTTATCACGAGTGTAATTTATTGAGGTAAGTGGTATTACTACTTGTGGCCTTGCCTAGTCCCTAAGCCTCGCTGGCAACAAAACTTCTCAACGTTATCGTCCGGCGTACTCGTTTTACCTACCAGTAGGATCAAATTGCCATGTTTGGCTAACAGATTCAGTCGTGTAACAGGACCTTGAACCTTCTACTACAAACCTTTTCGGCCAAACGCTTTCCAAAGGCCACTCTCTCTAAAGACCGCTGAACCATAAGTTCGAGTGATCGTTCTGCTAGTCCAATTGAACGCATGCAGTGGTGAATTCGCCCAGGACCCAAACGGCCTTGAGCTATCTCAAATCCTCGCTCTTCCCCTGTCATGAAAAAGCAACAAGAATAAAAACAAAGAAGAGTTGAATATTTCAACATTACACGGATGATGTTTTCAACTCATATCTTCGCAGAATTTGCTAGGGTAAATTAGTTCATAACAATCCCCTTTTTAATAAATTAAAAATAAAGCATAAAAGTGAATATCCTTGAGTGAAAAAGTAGACCAAACCCTTGTGGATCATTAAAGATAATAGGGGTAAGAGTCCACAAGGATTTCAAACAAATGTGATAATAACTTTAGCTAGCTGGTAATATAGAAACTTAAATACGCATTTTTGTAGTTCCAATTCACCTAACATGTGTAAATCCTCCTATAAATATTGTTGATAAAGGCGAGCTCAAAAATTGAAGAGTTGAAGACTGAATTTGCCGTGGATTCATCATAAATTCAGAATTATAGTTGAAATTCACGATGTCGCCGATTTTCTCCCGTCTATGTGACTGATAGTACCATGAGATTTGACTCTTGTATACATACCCAGTATACGACACGAAAATGCCTATTTTCAGTCTTTATAAAGGACACAAACACGAGACAATGAATTTCTCTGTCTGTTTTTAAACTTGAGTGTGGTGCCCAAGAAATTAACTGCAGGGAAATTCGCTTAAATTTGACATTTTCAACGAATTCGAATAAACGCGGCAAAGTTTTAAAAAACGTAAATTCATTTTAAAAGTGACGTTTTCGCTGCCGTCGCCGTCGCCGTCGTCGATGCTAAAGCGGCAACAAAAACGTGAATTCACGGTGTTGCAAAGTTCATCGCCGTTATTCCATGTT
>BOPM01000185.1:700631-711267 GCA_022179025.1 Porites australiensis
TATTAACTGAAATTACAAGCCATACGATTCGTCTTTGCGTCTTTGCGCAATATACGATCCCCGACTGTGCAACTACAGGAAGACACGCAGGTCACGCAGGCTAGCTAGGGAGACCTTTTAGGATTTGTATCCTCTTCGCATGAAAAAGAAGCAGATCACCGCGACACAACGATTTTTTCACCGAGTACCGCGACATAAAATTTAAACTCACCGCACACCGCTTGGTCTAGGAAAACCGCAATACCGTACTTTGAAATAAAAATTACCGCAATACCGCAAACCGTTACGCCCCCCTCATAACTTGATTTAAGACCACACGGTTTCACCTCGACTAAATGTGGCTTACAATAACATTATAGACGTCATTACAAATACAAATATTAATCAAACAGAGATTTGCTTACTCCTTTCCTCCGGGAAAAAAGGACAATTTTTATTGAAATATCTGAATTCGATCATTATATTTGTCGCACACAACAATTTGATCATTACTTAGAACAGCTACTGAGAATGGTTTCTTGAATTCTCCTAATTTGGTGCCATCTGTTCCAAATTTTCCGACAAACTTCCCATCTAGTTCAAAGACTTGTATTCTACGATTACCTTGATCACAAACCAACAGGTGCTTTGACTGAGTCACTGACAGAAAACGTGGACAATTAAAATCCCCGTCCCCCTCCCCCTTCTTACCAAACTTGTACTGAAAATGGCCCTCCCTGTTAAATGCTTTGATACAGTGTATTTTTGAGTCTGACACTATGAAATATTCACCACACTGAACACAGTGAACAGGAAAACGAAAAGAACCCTGCTCACCTATCTTCATTACAAACCTACCATCCGGGGTAAAGATCTTAATCAGTTTGTTACCTCTATCAGCAACAATAACATTACAGTTACTATCTAAGGATAAACCCCAAGGGTCAGAGAGCTGACTATCAAGGCTTCCTTTGCCGCCAAATGAACCCAGGTGCCTCCCCTCCCAACTAAAGATCTGTATTCTGTGGTTATCACTGTCTGCTACAAAAATATTCCTGTCCTTACCAATGGCTATTCCAACAGGGCATTTGAACTCTCCAGCATTTTCACCTGCGTGACCAAAGGATCTTAAAAAAGTACCATTACTGTCAAACACTTGAACCCGATGGTTCGCACAGTCAGTTACTACCATTTCGTCCCCATCACTCACTGCCACCCCATAAGGAAACGTAAACATTCCATCACCCGAGCCTTCTTTTCCAAAAGATAAAACGGGTTTGACTTGAAATGGTTTTGAAATCACAGTAAAAGGACTACAAGAAATATGTTCCCCGTTTACCTTAAGTAATAATTTGAATGTCCCCTGAACTATGGGAAAATAAGTAATTTTGTAGATTCCATTTTTGTTATCATCTATTTTCACTTGGGTCACGCATTCTTGTTCTTTTTCGTCCTTGATCTCTACCGTGACACGGTCCCCTTCATCATACCACTGCTTTCTCTCTGCGCTTTTTGTGATCAAATTGATGTGAGCTTTACGCGCTACAGTTCCCTCTTTCAGTCCATCACCTTCAGCCAGTGATTCACTTGCTTTTGTTTGAGAAGGTTCTTTCAAGAATCCAATGTCTTCCTCGTTGACGAAATCAAGCATCTTCTGATTTTTCACGAAACCAAACGTTTTTAGACTACTAGTGTCATGAAGAATAGGCTCGGTTTGATTAAATCCATGAAAGATTGTCTGTAACGATTTTTTAAGTTGAACAACTTCCGCGGTGGTGCTTCGTTTTAAAAGTTTATCAGCTTCCTCCAGTGATGATTCGGTGGCATTTATCTGTTGCTGAATCGCACTTCTTTTTGCTTTTAAACTTTCGAGTGACTTCTTCGTTTGGTTTTCCACAGCGGTAATAATATTTTTCATTTTTGCTTGAATTGTTTTGATCAAGCCATCAGCAAACCTTTGGACATCTCTCCTGGCGATTTCACTTTGTTGAATCACTTTAGCACAGTCTTCGTCTAGTTGAACAATCACGTTTAGTTTTGCATCTAACCCTTCTCTCTGCGATTGAAGGATAGATTTTATTTCGAGAGTTTTGTTTTCGGCTTCTTCTTCTATTAATCTCAAATCATGACCTCCGTGATTCAAAGTGACGCAAGTTTGGCAAAGAGCCGTCTCGCATTCTTTGCAGTAGTATTTAAGCTCTTCTTTGTGGTGTCGTTCCTTTGAACAAAACACTGGTCGCTTCAATACGTCCTCGTAGTCCTTGTCTTGGAATTCTTTTACTGCCAATACGCGGTGTTCCTTTTTGTCTCGCATCATATTGTGACCAACTAGGTATTTCTCGCAATAAAATATGCAACACTGGAAACAATACGAAGCTTCTGAACTCTTCTTGTCGCAGTTTCCGCATGTCACTTGAGTCTTTTTGCATTCTTTGATGGCAAGAACATCGATCAAGCCGTTGAAATAGAAACTGGTTGGAAGATCTTTTAGATCACCGCTCGCAGGCACTCTGCTTAGTGTTTGGCACTTCGGGCATTTAATTACTTGTCCGCCGCCGCACGTTTCGTACCATCGATTCAGACACTTTAAGCAGAAACTGTGCAGACAGGAGAGATGTTTAGGATCCGTAAATAAGTCCGAACACACTGAACAAGACACTTCTTCTCGAAGATTGTGAAGTAGCGTTGTTAGATCCATGATGGCTTCAGGAACAAAGGCAAAATGACCTTCGATGCACTCCACACCCAACAATGAAGTCTTGTGACTTTCTATCTTAAGCTTTTCTCGGAAACAAAGGACGACGAGCCAATCAAAGATCGCTGTTGTAAGAGTCAATTATTTTGAAACTTAAACCAGACGTAAAATGATCAATAACAAATAAAGATTAAGTCCTTTGTGAAGGAAGAATGCGTGAAAGCCACAGCTATGCACGAACTGTATAAAACCAAGAACGGTTGAGGCGTAGACAAAAGCAAAACAATTGTTAGCCTGCGTACTGACGCTCCCGTCTCTCTGCCCCAATTTTGTTTGAGGGGAGAGGGTGACTGTAGACGGTCTAAACAACTCTCTGTGAAAGTATTATATATTGTCATGTTAGTTAACCCACGAACCAATCTCCCACAATTTCCCCCAAGGGTTTAAACCGGATTTATATTTCTGGAACGTCTTCTCTTCAGTAGATGTTCACGCTTTCTGTTTTCATGCTTTCAGTACAAGTCTATAATATAATCCGATTGTGTCACAGGTCCCTAACAGAGCCAGCTATACAGCAAAAGTGTTTCAGTTACAAATCGCGACAGCTAAATGAAACAGCATAATCTAGACCCAGGCCCTCTCGTTTCACGGTGGGATATCAATTCGTTTACATTTCAATCATCTTTTCTCTATCTTGCCACGTGCGTAGCTTTAGAGTAATTCGTTTTTGCCCAGAGTCATTCTATTAAGCATTAGAAATATTATACAGAGGCTGTGTTATGACGCTTCAAAAGTAAATTTCTAAATACACCAACTCAAAAAGTTCAAAGCATATGTACTTTCGTATTTTTGCAGTATTTGTACTTTACATACTTGTTTTAGAGCCAGCGGGATTGATAAACGCCCATTTTTGGCTTTGTTTTGTTGGCTAAGCTTTGTCCATAGTACTCAAAGTTTGCATCAAGAAAAAGTGACGTAATAGCCCATTTTACAGTTAAAATTCTGAACGAGGCTGGAGTTGACCTTGTTTTGATACAACCCTTCTTGCTTCATTACGTAAATCATGTTGTTCTATGCTAACTACTATTTTTGAGTATAATTTTCATAAGAAAAGAAAGAAGGTTTGTATCAAAACAAGGTCAATCTCAGCCTCACGTTCACTCAAAGGCTAGGACACTAAGCCCACAACCGTGAAATGGTCTATTACATAACATTTTGACGGGATACGTAGACTTCATTCTCTATTTATTGCTATGTTTCTTTTCTTCAATCTAAAAGTTGTGTTTACCACGTATGCTCAATTTGACTTGTGCGAAAAAATTTCTAAAGGGAGTGAAATGGTTGCAACAGCTTAGGTATTAAGAAAAAAGAGACGAGACCGTCGTTCTTGACAAAACCTTTAATTTTATTATTGGACTACGGCAGAGAAACATTCTAAAATACCGGTATAAAGCACGGGAACAGAGGCGTTGTTGTGATTCATCGAAGCGTTAGTTTTGTGCTGTTCTTGCTGCATTCATCATCGTGGTTATTTAAACCTCTGTACTGATGCAAAACGAGAAATTTTGACGTCATCGCTTTCTTCCCTCTTAAATCCGTCACTGAATTTGAAATAACATTTTTATGGCATAGGTTGTCGAAACGTCAGTCATTGTCAACAATAGTCCTTTTCAGGGCTACGATCACGTGGACGATCAGGCTCCTTCTACTTATAGAATATTTATGTTCATACGTAAACGATCAGTTGATTCATCGTTGTGCCAAATCGATCGTATAACCAGGTTACATCTTGGACTTGAGGGCTTCCTTCAGCTCAAGTTTAGCCACTACCTCCAAATGAACTTCATCCGGGCCATCAGCAATGCACAGACTCCGAGCTCCTGTATAGAAATAAGCCAGCGGTGTATCCTGGGATACTCCCTTCCCACCATGCACCTGAATCGCTCGGTCAATGACGTTACAGGCCATGCGAGGAACTGCGATCTTTGCCATAGCAATCTGTAAGAGCCGTTAACTCATGATTTGCCTAGAAATGACTGGCTGAAAACAATCCGGTAATTTGGTAAACTTATCTTGAAGATATAGGCTTACTAGGAAGGAAAAATGACTACAATTGGTCATCAGCAAGCCAGACAATTGGTGAAAATTTCGACATCAAACCAATATTGACATAACAATACACTACTATACCTATATAAAAAAGATAGGTTCTTCTGTTTTATTCGACTTAACAGCTCCGTACGTTCTATTTTAATAAACCGCCAGACAAACTTCAGGTTGTGGTGAAGAAATTCAACAGGCAACGAAGACCACACGTCGCAACAACTTACTAGAAGGGTTAGGTCGGCTTAGTCACTAACTTAAATCACATTAAACTGCAGACTAGAACAAAGGGGCAACAAACGAGTGACATTCCCGACAGCCCTGGTTGCCCTGTGCCCGCAACACTGCTGACATGCTCACCTATTTTCGTGCAGCTTTGTTTCCATGGCAATCGATGTTTAAGCAGAAATTCAATAAATGACGCTGTTAGTTTGAAGTCTGTTCCCTTCCATGCTCTTTGTCTCCACGACCGAAAAGGGGAGAAACGATCTCATAAAATAAGAATAAAAGAACTTACAAAATTACAAACCTGAACTGTCATTCGCCACTTTGGAAGGGGAGAGACTGGGCCGAGTAACTTTCGGAAAGACGTCTGGGACTGTTACTAGGTACAAGGGAAAGAATTGGCCACTAACTGACCGAGGCGTCACCAGTTACGATCCCAGAAGCAATTGCGGGGCACATTTCGGTTCCATGCCGTTCCCCTATTGTTTCAAAAGTGGTACCGGAATGCGTCGCGATTTACAGCATATGAGAATGGAGACAATCGAAATGGGGTAACTGTTAAAAAGCGGATCGACAACAATTGTCCAGGGTCTATACATGTGCTGTGATCTACCACAGAAATGACGTTAAAATGTTCAAACTAACTATTTTATTGTAAAAAGACGATCGACGACAATTGTCCACGGTCTATACATGTGCAGTTATCTACCACAGAAATGGCGTCAAATTGTTTAACACTTATTTTGACCACATCATCTATGATCGATAAGAGTTCCGATCATGGAAAATTGTTCTCCATTCTTTAAAACTCAAGAGAAACCACGAAACGCAATAACATTGACAGCCTGACGTCCACTTCTTTTTAAGTTTCTCCGAAAATCGCGCGGCTGAGGAGAGAGTGAAAAACAAATCGCCTCACCATTCCTCTCCCGATTTTTCCTGAGGGAGCGGGGGCGTCTGTGCACAGGCTAATAAGAGGGCGAGAAATCATTAGTGAACGATGCAATCTTTAAAACACCTGGTGCAGCAAGTGTTTTGAACACCTTTAAAAACTCGGTGCCTGGAGTATTTCATCTCTATACCATTGCCAAATAATAAATTTCCCTTTTTGATTGTGTTGTTTGAAAAATGACGATCAAACTTTCGAAATGGAAAGCTTGGTCAAGCAAAATTATGCAAATAAGTCGTGAGGGTACATGGATTCATTTGCAACAAAAGCTTAAACCATCGCATTTACCCGTTGGAATTTTTTAATTGTTTGCATAAAAACAATAATTGCAAATGCGACAACCATACGCGTACACCATACAAATGAATAGACTTGTTGCTTTTTTCCGTTCTCGTCGTTGCTTAAGCTTCCGATTTTCACCGTTGATAACAGCACGAGAGAAAAGAAGTTGATGGAGGACAGTGATTGCAACGCGACATGAGGGTCTTTGGGAATTTTATGGAATCGAATACAGGTAAAAATTGACTCATTCTTAACATGCTAACTAAGTCCCAGATGTTTTTCTTTTTAGTGCCAGAGTTTTCCAGGTTAAAAAGCTCCTTATTTTATTTAAGAATAAACTCTAATAGAATGACACTCTTTTGGTCGTTTCAGGAGGGTGAATATCTTTTTTTCGGAATCTACATGTATAAGTAGCCTGAATTTCATCCGATTACTTCGAGTCGTTATTACTCCCTCAGTAAGTTGTTGCCGAGAGGAGAAAACGACTCGAAGCAATCGGATAAATTTCAGGCTACATGTATAAGTTTTTAGTTGAATTTTTCACTTTTTAATTGATTTCCAAAGACCTCTCCATCCTACTCAGTACTGAGCATATCATTCCACTGTTTTAGTCATTCAACTCCGTATCTCCCCAACGCTGAATTCAAATCTCTCGTCTGACTTTTCGGTCATGAGAGTCAGATAAATTTTGCATGTGCTTTCACAAGAATATGCTTATTGAATATTTATAAGTTTCTGAAGCACAATTAAGTATTCAGCAATAACGTATTTCTGTTTTAAAAAAGCTTACCACTGCCACATTTCTGTAACTTGGTTGAGAATGAATATTAGTAAGAATTAAAGGAGAAATCGTTTATCAAATATAGAACTTTATTAAAAGAATATTCAAGTTAACTCATTCCTTTAACAAATAAGTTATGTACATAACTTGATTTAAGACCACAAGGTTTTACCTCGGACTAAATGTGGCTTCACTTGCCTACAATAACATTATAGCACTGCTGTAAAGCTGACAAATACATTTGTTAATCAAAGAGAGATTTGCTTATTCCTTTCCTCCGGGAAAAAAGGACAATTTTTATTGAAATATTTGAATTCGATTATTAGTTTTGTCGCACACAACAATTTGATCATTACTTAGAACAGCTACTGAGAATGGTTCCTTGAATTCTCCTAATGTGCTGCCATTTGTTCCAAATTTTCCGACAAACTTCCCATCTAGTTCGAAGACTTGTATTCTGTGATTACCTAAATCACAAACGAACAGGTGCTTTGACTGAGTCACTGACAGAAAACGTGGAAAATGAAACTCCCCGTTCCCCTCCCCCTTATTACCAAACTTGTACTGAAAATGCCCCTCCCAGTTAAATACTTTGATACAGTGTTCAGTGCAGTCTGACACTAAGAAATATTCACCACACTGAACACAGTGAACAGGAAAACTAAAAGAACCCTGCTCACCTATCTTCATTACAAATCTACCATCCGGGGTAAAAATCTTAATCAGTTTGTTACTTTTGTCAGCAACAATAACATTACCAGTACTATCTAAGGATAAACCCCAAGGGTAAGAGAGCTGACTATCAAGGCTTCCTTGGCAGCCAAATGAACCCAGGCTCCTCCCCTCCCAACTAAGAATCTGTATTCTGTGGTTATCACTGTCTGCTACAAAAACTTTTCTATCCTTATCAATGGCTATTCCAAAAGGGTGGTTGAACTCTCCATCGTTTTTACCTTTGTGGCCAAAGGATCTTAAGAAAGTACCTTTACTGTCAAACACTTGAACCCGATGGTTTAACTCATCAGCTACTACTATTTCGTCCCTATCACTCACTGCCACCCCCAGAGGACAATTAAACATTCCATCACCCGAGCCTTGCTTTCCAAAAGATAGAACAGGTTTGACTTGAAATGGTTTTAAAGTCACAGTAAAAGGACTACAAGAAATGTGTTCCCCGTTTACCTTAACTAATAATTTGAATGTCCCTTGAACTCTGGGATAATAAGTGATTTTGTAGGTCCCATCTTTGTTATCATCTATTCGCACTGGCGTCACGCATTCTCGTTCTTGTTCGTCCTTGATCTCTACCGTGACATGGTCCACTTCATCATACCACTGCTTTCTCTCTGCGCTTTTTGTGATCAAATTGAATTGAGCTTTACGCGCTACTGTTCCTTCTTTCAGTCCATCACCTTCAGCCAGTGATTCACTTGCTTTTGTTTGAGAAGGTTCTTTCAAGAATCCAATGTCTTCCTCGTTGACGACATCAAGCATCTTCTGATTTTTCACGAAACCAAACGTTTTTAGACTACTGGGGTCATAAACAATAGGCTCGGTTTGATTCAATCCATGAAAGATTGTCTGTAACGATTTTTTAAGTTGAACAACTTCCGCGGTGGTGCTTCGTTTTAAAAGTTTATCAGCTTCCTTCAGTGATGATTCGGTGGCATTTATCTGTTGCTGAATCGCACTTCTTTTTGCTTTTAAACTTTCGAGTGACTTCTTCGTTTGGTTTTCCACAGCGGTAATAATATTTTGCATTTTTGCTTGAATTGTTTTGATCAAGCCATCAGCAAACCTTTGGACATCTCTCCTGGCGATTTCACTTTGTTGAATCACTTTAGCACAGTCTTCGTCTAGTTGAGCAATTACGTTCAGTTTTGCATCTAACCCTTCTCTCTGCGATTGAAGGATAGATTTTATTTCAAGTGTTTTGTTTTCGGCTTCTTCTTCGATTAATCTCAAATCATGACCTCCGTGATTCAAAGTGACGCAAGTTTGGCAAAGAGCTGTCTCGCATTCTTTGCAGTAGTATTTAAGCTCTTCTTTCTGGTGTCGTTCCTTTGAACAAAACACTGGTCGCTTCAATACATCCTCGTAGTCCTTATCCTGGAACTCTTTCACTGGCAATACGCGGTGTTCCTTTTTGTCTCGCATCATATTGTGACCAACCAGGCATTGCTCGCAATAAAATATGCAACACTGGAAACAATACGAAGCTTCTGAACTCTTCTTGTCGCAGTTTCCGCATGTCACTTGAGTGCTTTTGCATTCTTTAATAGCAAGAACATCGATCAAGCCGTTCAAATAAAAGCTGGTTGGAAGATCTTTCAGATCACCGCTTGCTGGTATTCTGCTTAGGGTTTGGCACTTTGGACATTTAATGGCCTGTCCACCGCCGCACGTTTCGTACCATCGTTTCAGGCACTTTAAGCAGAAACTGTGAAGGCAGGAGAGATGTTTAGGATCCGTAAATAAGTCCGAGCACACCGAACAAGACACTTCTTCTCGAAGATTGTAAAATAGCGTTGTAAGATCCATGATGGCTTAGGAACAAAGGCGAAGTGACCTTCGATGCACTCCACACCCAACAATGAAGTCTTGTGACTTTCTATCTTTAGCTTTTCTCGGAAACAAAGGACGACCAGCCAATCACAGACCGCTATTGTAAGAGTCAATTATTTTGAAACTTAAAGCAGACGTAAAATGATCAATAACAAATAAAGATTAAGTCCTTTGTGAAGCAAGAATGCGTGAAAGCCACAGCTATGCATGAAGTATGTAAAACCAAGTACGGTTGCGGTGTAGATAAAAGCAAAACAACTGTTAGCCTGTGTAATGCCGCTCCCGTTTCTCTCTCCAATTTTGTTTGAGGGGAGAGGGTTACTGTACACAGTCTAAACAACCCTGTGTGAAAGTACTATATATTATCATGTTAGTTAACCTCTGACGGACCAATCGTAACGCCTTAAAGCGGATTTATATTACCAGAGCTTCTTCTCATTAGTAGATGTTCATGCTTTCTGCTTTCATGCGTTTAGTACAAGTCTATAGTATAATCTGATTGTGTCACAGGTCCCTAAGAGAGCCTTCTTTATACCACAATTGTTTCAGTTACTAATCGCGACAGCTAAATGACAACAAAGCATAACCTAGGCCCAGGCCCCGTCGTGTCACGGTGGGGATATTAATTACCGGGGCCTAGCCGAAGGCTGGCACCGGTCATAAAATGCAACGCGTTTCTGTGTTTTCAAAGTTACATTGTTAGGGATATATCGCTGACTGAGATATATCGCTGGCTCGTTACTTTTGGGAGTGTTCGCTGAGATATATCGTTGGTTCAGAAATTTGAAATAGGGAGGAACAACTGTAACCATGTAAATATTAATTCGATTAGTTTGCACACGGAATGGTTTAATGCGACTATATTTACCACTTATCAATAAATGAGATCCCTGTCTATTGCAAAATATTGTTACAGTGTTCATCCTAGCGATGACAAAGCTTGGTCGACGAAGAACTGTGTACACTACGACAAAGCAAAAATCTTAACTTATTAAACTTGCATGCGCCAAGCTTTGTTTATGCGTTTCAGTACCTTACAATTCGCACTCCCAACAGG
>BOPM01000185.1:742889-757284 GCA_022179025.1 Porites australiensis
TCATAACCTAAGGGACTCTATCTATCTATCTATCTATCTATCTATCTATCTATCTATCTATCTATCTATCTATCTATCTATCTATCTATCTATCTATCTATCCCGATTCTAAAAATAACTCGAGACGAATTACCTATGGAATAGGGTGTGTATGGGAGATGCCTTCTCTGTCCCCTTTATCCTCTCTTGCACTAAAAGTCTTTTCTCCCCGTTCATGAGGGACGTGTAATTTACAAGCCTCTTGAGCTGGTACCGGGCATATGTAACTGACCGTAGTATTAATTCTTATTGAGGGTAAATTTCTATATTATAAGCTTGAAGCATAGTTTATACGATAAACAACTCAAGGCAACGAAAATATTGCTGGATGCATGTGTAGGATGAGTGAAGCTCCATACACATAATTCCACTTATGCTCATGTCATCGGCTTCACCCTTGGGTACGAACACCGGTATACCAGGGAATTGTAGCGGAGCCCCACAGCTAAGAAAATGTGGTAATCGACCCATCCCAGAAAATTTGATAATCAGGTGACCGTACACCGAGCGAGCGAGCGAGCGACCGTCCGTCCGCACCACTGGCATACCAATGCAAAATTAACTGATTTCGGGTAGTCTGTGTATGTGAGTGAGAAATAAACGGAGACCAATATCGTTGGAGGAAAAAGATGAAAATTATATAGCGGCGGTGAGAAAATGAGAAAGACTAACATGGACTGTGGAAAAAGAGAGTAAACAGGAACACAAACATTTCCTCCCTAAAACGTGTAACTAGGAAGTTAAAAGAAGTTTCACGTTTTAGTCGTGCAAAACAACGGCAAGGAAATATACAAAAATGTGCTACACGTGAAAAAATTGTTGTTTTTCTTAATTAGATCTATTGTTGTTGTTTTTTACCGTTCTCGTTGTTTTCAACCTGTCTTTAGTGTTACTCGATTTTATATTTTTATTGAGGAAACCATAAATATAAAAAGAGGTTCGCTTTTAGCCCCGGCTAAATCTATACATTAGATTGACTAGCATAATAGTACACCTTCTTTGTTGAGAAGGAAAAGAAAGTCACGTTTTCTCGTGAACTAAATAGACGTCTTGCCACCATCAAGGAAAACATCATTGTGTTTAAGTAACCCGTTAAGTAATGGGTTTCAATTTCGCTGGCGAGCCATCGCTTTTACAGACTTTTAATTCGGTATGCTCAGAAACAGGTAGGCTACATTGAGTTGTACGAGATCTATGTTAATCATCACAAAGTGCCCTCGTTATTATAGCTCTCGACAAATTAGCGCGCGAAAAATCGCTCAGTAAATAAGACTCTGTAACGTTTAAAACACGTGGTGCTGTAAGTGTTTTGAAAAGCTCAGTCAAACTGACTCGATACCTGGAGTATTTCATTTCTATAGGTTTGTCAATTCATGTATTTTTCTCTTTTTGATTGCGTTGAGTGAAAAAGGATGACCAAATCTTCCGACATGTAAAGGTTGGTCTCGTACGGGTGCATGGATTTATTGGCAAACAGGATCCTATATTTGTCGCATTTACCCATTGAAATGTTGTCTTTGTTTTAAGCTTTTAAAAAAATCAATAAATGACTCAATCGAGTAGATGTGACAGCCAAACCTGTACATGTTGCTAATTAATCTACCCAGAAGTACCTGTTTAAAGGCGATGTTACACGGGACGATTCGCAACGACGATTTTTAGATTCTATTTGGGCTTCAAGGGTTATGCACCACCAAATATTGCATAGAATATAGTTGAAATTCAATAAATGATGTTGTTAGTTTGAAGTCTGTTCCCTTCCATGGTCTTTGTCTCCACGACCGAACATGTACAGAGAAGAAACGATCTCACAAAATAAGAAAAAAAGAACTTACAAAATTCCAAATCTGAACTGTCATTCGGCACTTTAGAAGGGAGGAAACCGGACCGAATAACTTAGGAGAGAAAGGGGAAACAAATTGGCCAATAGCTGACCGACACGTCACCAGTAACGATCCCAGAAACGATTGCGCGACGCATTTCGGCTCCAGTTCCCTTCTCGTTTCTAAGGGGGGGGGGGATGACGCAATTTTTTGTCTCTTGCATGGGTCTTTCGCTGGACTTTTTATGAGGTCTTTTATACTATATAACAGATCACAAAATGTTCAAGACTTTGCAGTCGAACCATTCGACGGCAACTTGTTGTTCCGCGTGATTAGTTTTGAACATTTTGACGTCTTCTATCATAAATTACTAATTTTACTAATGAGGAAAGAGTAACCTCGTTCCTAGGGTTCTCTCTCTCACAAGCGTTTTCACAGGACGTCATGGCGGCCATGTTGGAGTTAGACTTTTTCTCTTATTAAAAATCCGTCCACTTCTTAGCTCAGCCGGCTCGATTGCAAACCACAACGTTACGTTACAATAAAGGGCTCACGCCCTCGTTTACCGCTTCACCGCTCGCCGCTTGCGTGCTTGGGTTTTGGGTGTGCAGTAACTTTGACAGTCCTTTATAACTTGAAGAATTGTCTTAAGTAAACGCTTCTTTTTTTCCAATAAACACGCATAGATGTTGGTCACGGGAGTGAAAACGCTCCACAGACCATAGAAAATTGAGGTCCATTTTTTAAAACCTCAGTGGGAACCACGAGCCGCAGTAACATTGACAGTTTTTAACGTCTATTTTTGTTAAAGTTTCTCCGGGATTTGCGCTTCCCTGCTAGCAGAGGTTTTGCCTCGTCGTGAGAGACCTCTGGACGCAGGGAAGATTTGCGCGGGCAAGAGAGTGGGAAGTACATTGCAACATCATCATATCTTTTCCATGGTCTGTACTTTCATCGCCTTTTAGCTCTCGACCAATTAGCGCGCGAGAAATCCGTTTTAATGAAAAAGGCGATGCAATGTTTCAAACACGTGCTGCATCGAGTGCTTTTAACAGCTTCAAAAACTTGGTACCTTGAGTATTTCATTTCTATAGTATTACCAAATAATGTTTTTCCATTTTGATTGAATTGATTGATAAATGACTACTAAATCTTCAGGTTGATCAATTATAGTTATGCCCCGGAGTTATGCAAATACATCGTGAGGGTGCAAGGACTCGTTTGCAACAAAATTGTGTAGACGTCTCATTTTATGGTTAAAAACAATAAACAACTCTATCGATCAAATGCGACAGCCAGAAAAACGCGTCTGCACAAGACATTAAAGAGCTTCAGCAACGACGACAGCGACGGCAGTGAGAACGGCAAAAATGCAATAGGTTTAGTTTGGCAAAACAACAACTTTACACGTGCATCACGACTACGACATGAAAATGCCTATTTTCACGCTTTGTAAAGGACACAAACAAGCGACGATGAATAGCCCATTTTACAGTTGCAGGTGAAACCGAGGCTGGAGTTGACCTTGTTTTGATACAGCCCTTCCTGCTTTATTATGTAAATCATGTCTTTCTTATGCTAACTAATATTTTTTAAGCAAAAGTTACATTAGAAAAGGATCGAGGTTTTTATCAAAACAAGGTCAACCTCAGCCTCACGTTCACTCAAAGGCTAGGACACTAAGCACACAACTGTAAACTGGCCTATTTCTCTATCTCTTTCCAAACTTGAGTGCGGTCCCCAAGAAATCAATTGTAGGGAAATTCGCTTAAATTTGACATTTTCAACGAATTGGAATAAACGCGGCAAAGTTTAAAAAAAGTGGATTCAATTTTAAAAGTGACGTTTTCGTTGCCGTCGCCGTCGTCGATGTTAAAGCGGCAACAAAAACGTGAATTCACGGTGTTGCAAACTTCATCGCCGTTATTCCGTGTCATTCACTTTGTCAAATTTTTGGCGAATTTTTCTGGCAGGAATTTAATAAATCCGAAAGGATTGTATCAAAGTACAGGTAAAGAAACAGAAAATTGGTGTCATTTGTTTACGTCCTCCAATAAACGTGAAATTTTAATTAGGCATTTTCGCGTCGTAGTCGTTCAAAGATGGCAAAGAAATTTTCAAAATAGCATGGTGCATGTGCATAGTTGTTGTGTTGCTAATCTTAACCTTTTCGCCACGTGCACATCTCCCAAAATGCACCATATTTGCCCCCCAAAATTGCATAAGCATTGTTTTCAATTTCTCTTAGAACGGCTTTAATACCCAGGAGAAAAAAAAATCAAAGTTTATGCAAAATTTTGGGGGGCAAGCAAGGTGTATTATGGGAGATGTGCAAGTAGCGAGTTGCCCTTTTTTTTATAAAGAACGTTCTCGTCGCCGTCACTGTCGTTGTTGTTGTTGTTCTTTAAGCTCGGCTATTTCCACAGCTGATAACCGTACGTTAATAAAGGAGAGTGATTCCAAAGCAACATGAGGAGCACTGGAAATTTTACGTAATTGTATACTGGTAAGAACTGTTTATATGACTCATTCTTCACTTACTAAGCGGTCTTAATATTTCGAAATGTATCGTTTTCGGTGTTTTCTTGGTTAGAAAACTCCTTTTTTTGGGTAACTTCTACCAAATTAACTCTTTTTTGATCTTTTCAATAGGCTGAAAATCTGTTCTGGCATATGTAAGGTTTTCGTTGAATGTTTCACTTTTTAATTGATTTGAAAATACAAATGATGACCTGTCGATCCTAATTGGAATTCCATTGTTTCAGTCATTCAACACCTCAAAGGCTGAATTCAAATCCCTCCCCTCACTTTTCGGTCGTCAGATGAATTTTACATGTCCTTCAACGAGAGTATGCCTATTGAATATTTGTAAGTTTTTTAAGCACAAATAGATATTTAGCAGTAACGTATTTCTGTTTAAAAAAAACCTACCAGTGGCACCTTTCTGTAACTTGGTTGAGAATGAATATTAGTAAGAATTAAAGAAGAAATCGTTTATCGAATACAGAACTTTATTAAAAGAATATCCAAGTTAACCCATTCCTTTAACAAATAAGTTATGTACATAACTTAATTTAAGACCACACGGGTTCACCTCGACAAATGTGGCTTCACTTGCCTACAAAAACATAAAAGCACTACTGTACAGCTGACAAATACATTTATTAATCAAAGAGAGATCTGCTTACTCCTTTCCTCCGGGAAAAAGAACAATTGTTATTGAAATATCTGAATTCGATGATTAGTTTTGTCGCACACAACAATTTGATCATTACTTAGAACAGCTACTGAGAATGGTTCCTTGAATTGTCCTAATTTGCTGCCTTTTGTTCCAAATTTTCCTACAAACTTCCCATCTAGTTCAAAGACTTGTATTCTGTGATTATGCACATCACAAACCAACAGGTGCTTTGACTGAGTCACTGACAGAAAACGTGGACCATTTAACTCCCCGTCCCCCTCCCCCTTATTACCAAACTTGTACTGAAAATGGCCCTCCTTGTTAAATACTTTGATACAGTGTTCATTTGAGTCTGACACTATGAAATATTCACCACACTGAACACAGTGAACAGGAAAACTAAAAGAACCCCGTCCACCTATCTTCATTACAAACCTACCATCCGGGGTAAAGATCTTAATCAGTTTGTGACCTGTATCAGCAACAATAATATTACCAGTACTATCTAAGGATAAACCCCAAGGGTAAAAGAGCTGACCTTCAACCCTTCCTTGGCCGTCAAATGAACCCAGGTGCCTCCCTTCCCAACTAAGAATCTGTATTCTGTGGTCGTTATTGTCTGCTACAAAAATATTCCTGTCCTTATTAATGGCTATTCCAAAAGGGCAGTTGAACTCTCCAGCATTTTCACCTTCGAGACCAAAGAATCTTAAAAAAGTACCATTACTGTCAAACACTTGAACCCGATGGTTATTGCCGTCAGCTACTACTATTTCGTCTCTATCACTCACAGACACCCCCAGAGGATACTCAAACATTCCATCACCCGAGCCTTCCTTTCCAAAAGATAAAACAGGTTTGACTTGAAATGGTTTTAAAATCACAGTAAAAGGACTACAAGAAATATGTTCCCCGTTTACCTTAACTAATAATTTGAATGTCCCCTGAACTATGGGAAAATAAGTGATTTTATAGATTCCATTTTTGTTATCATCAATGTTCACTTGGGTCACGCATTCTCGTTCTTGTTCGTTCTTGATCTGTACCGTGACACGGTCCCTCTCATCATACCACTGCTTTCTCTCTGCGCTTTTTGTGATCAAATTGATGTGAGCTTTACGCGCTACAGTTCCCTCTTTCAGTCCATTACCTTCAGCCACTGATTCACTTGCTTTTGTTTGAGAAGGTTCTTTCAAGAATCCAATGTCTTCCTCGTTGACGACATCAAGCATCTTCTGATTTTCCACGAAACCAAACGTTTTTAGACTACTAGTGTCATGAACAATAGGCTCGGTTTGATTCAATCCATGAAAGATTGTCTGTAACGATTTTTTAAGTTGAACAACTTCCGCGGTAGTGCTTCGTTTTAAAAGTTTATCAGCTTCCTTCAGTGATGATTCGGTGGCATTTATCTGTTGCTGAATCGCACTTCTTTTTGCTTTTAAACTTTCGAGTGACTTCTTCGTTTGGTTTTCCACAGCGGTAATAATATTTTTCATTTTTGCTTGAATTGTTTTGATCAAGCCATCAGCAAACCTTTGGACATCTCTCCTGGCGATTTCGCTTTGTTGAATCACTTTAGCACAGTCTTCGTCTAGTTGAGAAATTACGTTCAGTTTCGCATCTAACCCTTCTCTCTGCGATTGAAGGATAGATTTTATTTCAAGTGTTTTGTTTTCGGCTTCTTCTTCGATTAATCTCAAATCATGACCTCCGTGATTCAAAGTGACGCAAGTTTGGCAAAGAGCTGTCTCGCATTCTTTGCAGTAGTATTTAAGCTCTTCTTTCTGGTGTCGTTCCTTTGAACAAAATACTGGTCGCTTCAATACATCCTCGTAGTCCTTATCTTGGAATTCTTTCACTGCCAATACGCGGTGTTCCTTTTTGTCTCGCATCATATTGTGACCAACCAGGCATTGCTCGCAATAAAATATGCAACACTGGAAACAATACGAAGCTTCTGAACTCTTCTTGTCGCAGTTTCCGCATGTCACTTGAGTGCTTTTGCATTCTTTAATAGCAAGAACATCGATCAAGCCGTTCAAATAAAAGCTGGTTGGAAGATCTTTCACATCACCGCTTGCTGGTATTTTGCTTAGGGTTTGGCACTTCGGACATTTAATGGCCTGTCCACCGCCGCACGTTTCGTACCATCGTTTCAAGCACTTTAAGCAGAAACTGTGAAGGCAGGAGAGATGTTTAGGATCCGTAAATAAGTCCGAGCACACCGAACAAGACACTTCTTCTCGAAGATTGTAAAATAGCTTTGTCAGATCCATGATGTCTTTAGGAACAAAGACGAAGTGACCTCCACACCCAACAATGAAGTCTTGTGAGATTCTATCTTTAGCTTTTCTCGGAAACAAAGGACGACGAGCCAATCACAGACCGCTATTGTAAGAGTCAATTATTGTGAAACTTAAACCAGACATAAAATGATCAATAACAAAGAAAGATTAAGTCCTTTGAGAAGCAAGAATGCGTGAAAGCCACCGCTATGCATGAAGTATGTATAACCAAGTACGGTTGCGGTGTAGATAAAAGCAAAACAACTGTTAGCCTGTGTAGTGCCGCTCCCGTCTCTCTTCCCCAATTTTGTTTGAGGCCGAGAGGGTGACTTTACACAGTCTCAATAATTATCTGTGAAAGTACTATTTATTGTCATGTAAGTCAACCCACGGACATGGGCTCCTGCCACGGACCAATCTTAACGCCATAAAGCGGATTTATATTACTAGAATTTCGTCTCATTATTTTCTGTTTATGCTTTCTGGTTTCATGCGTTTAGTACAAGTCTATAGTATAATCTGATTGTGTCACAGGTCCCTAACAGAGCCTGCTATACAGCACAATTGTTTCAGTTACAAATCGCGACAGCTAAATGACAACACAGCATAACCTAGGCCCAGGCCCCCTCGTGTCACAGTGGGGATCTCAATTCGTTTATTTTTCAATCAGCTTTTCTTTATCTCGGCTTGTGTTATAGCGTAATTCGTTTTTGCCCAGAGTCATTGTATTAAGCATTAGAAATATTATACAGAGGTTGTGTAATGACGCTTAAAAATTAAATTCCTTAATACACCAACTCAAAAAGTTCAAAGCAGATGTACTTTCTTACTTTTGCAGTATTTGTACTTTCATTCCTTTTTTGTTTTAGAGCAAGTGGGATTGATAAACGCCCATTTTTGGCTTTGTTTTGTTGGCTGAGCTTAGTTCATAGTACTCAAAGTTCGCATCAAGAAAAAGTGACGTAATAGGCCATTTTACAGTTAAAATTGGAAACGAGGCTGCCGTTGACCTTGTTTTCATACAACCTTTCCTGCATTATTATGCAAATGATGTTCTTATGCTAACTAGTATTTTTTACTATAATTTTTTGTAAGAAACGAATGAACGTTTGTATTAAAACAAGGTCAACCTCAGCCTCACGTTCACTCAAAGGCTAGGACACTAAGCCCACAACCGTGAAATAGTCTATTACATAACATTTTGACGGGATAAGTAGACTTCATTCTCTATTTATTGCTATGTTTCTTTTCTTCAATCTAAAATTTGTGTTTACCACGTATGCTTAATTTGACTTGTGCAAAATAATTTCTAAAGGGAGTGAAATGGTTGCAACACCTTAGGTGTTAAGAAAAAAGAGACGAAACCGTCGTTCTCGACAAAACCTTTAATTTTATTATTGGACTACGGCAGAGAAACATTCTAAAATACCGGTATAAAGCACACGAACAGAGGTATTGTTTTGATTCATCGAACCGTTAGTTTTGTGCTGCTCTTGCTGCATTCATCATCGTGGTTATTTAAACCTCTGTACTGATGCAAAACGAGAGATTTCGACGTCATCGCTCTCTTACATTTTTATTGGCATAGGTTGTCCAAACGTCAGTCACTGTCAACAACAGTCCCATTCAGGGTTACGATCACGTGGACGATCAGGCTCCTTCTACTTATAAAATATTTATGTTCATACGTAAACGATCAGCTGATTCATCGTTGTACCAAATCGATAGTATAATCAGGTTACATCTTGGACTTGAGGGCTTCCTTCAGCTCAAGTTTAGCCACTGCCTCTAAATGAACCTCATCCGGGCCATCAGCAATGCGCAGACTCCGAGCTCCTGTATAGAAATAAGCCAGCGGTGTATCCTGGGATACTCCCTTCCCACCATGCACCTGAATCGCTCGGTCAATAACGTTACAGGCCATGCGAGGAACTGCGATCTTTGCCATAGCAATCTGCAAGAGTTAAACAGTGAAGTTCTCAATCGATGTAAAACAGTCTTGTGCCACTATTTTTCAACCAATTTTCCGCTGGAATTTGGTGGGTTCAGTAGGTAAGCATTTCAAAGCAAGACAGATCACTAGTGAAATTTTCAACATCAAAGTAATCTTGCTATAACGGTAAACTACTATTACCAAAAAAGAGGTATATACAAGAAAAGGTTCAGCTGTTTCATTCGTGTTCACAACTCCGTGCTTTCTTTCTCACACAGAGCCGCCAGACAAACTTCAGGTTGAGATAGAGAACATTAGGGAGCTTACGTGACAACGACGGTGACGTCTATGAAAGCGTCACTATAAAAATGAATTCGCACTGTTTCAAACCTTATCCCGCTTATTCCAACTCGTTCGATTCGTCAAATGTTGGCAAAATTTCTGGCGTTGAATTCTAAAACACTATATCAAAGTTCAGGAAAAGAACAAGAAAGTCGTTGTCTTCGTTCACGTCCTGGACAAAACGTGAAATTAGGCACTGGCACTTTCACCGGTTGTAGCCGTGTTGCGACGGTAAAGAAATTTGCAAAAAAGCGTGATGCACGTGCAAAAATGTTGTTTTTCCAATCTAATTATCATCCTCGGAGACCCAGGGGCGGTCAGTCGGGCCGGGAGAAAAGGCGCGACGAAAGTTTTCCCGTACTTGAAAACGTTCGTCGCGCCTTTTCTCCCGGCCCGACTGACCGCCCCTGGGTCTCCGAGGATGATCTAATTATAAACCCAGGGTTCGTACTCTTTTGAGCAATTCAAATTCCATGACTTTTTCCATGACCTTTTAAAACTTTTCCAGCAAGATCTTAGGTTTAGCTGTCACTTTCAAACCTTTTTAGGACTTTCCCTGTTTTAGGGTATTTTTGGACCTTAAACAGTTCAACAGACACAAACTCTGGTGTCCACCAAAATGCGTGCCGTTCGCGCTGTTCAATCACTTCTCTCTATTTTATATCGTCCCTGCCTTGTCATCGGCAGTAACTAATCTATCAAACAAAAATTCTAATTTTCCACAATTCTCAAGGACCGACAATTTAAATCCCATGCCTTTCCAGGCCTTGTAATTGAAATTCTTAAATTCCATGACTTTCCAGGTTTTCCATGACCCGTAGGAAACCTATAAATCCTTTTTTTTTTTATTTGCCGTTCTCGTCGCCGTTGCCGTCGTCGTTGCTTAAGCTCCCAACGAAGAACGCACGTTGCAACAACTGAGGAAGATCAATTCGGCTTGGTCACTAACTTAAGTCACACTAAACTGTAGACTAGAACTAAGGGGTAACACACGTGTGACATTCCCGACACCCTGGTTCCTGTGCTCCCAATACTGCTGACATACCCACCTGTTTTCTTGCAGCCTTGTTTCCATGGCAATCGATGGTGTGTGCCGCCTTCAGCACAAGCAGTCTGGCCTGTTCAATTTCAATTCTTGACAGAGCGATCTGCTCCTGTACCATTCCCTAAAGAATCATCAGTGGTACAACACTTTTAGTAACTACAATACATGACGAGACTCCCATACGACGTGTTTCTTCTCACGAGTGTAATCTATTGAGGTAAGTGGTATTACTACTGATGACCTTGCCTAGTCCCTAAGCCTCGTTGGCAACACGTTGAAACGCCTGCTTAAACTTCTCAGCGTTATCGTCCGGCGTACTCGTTTTACCTACCAGTAGGATCTCATTGCCATGTTTGGCTAACAGATTCAGTCGTCATTAACAGGACCTTGAACCTTCTACTACAAACCTTTTCGGCCAAACGCTTTCCAAAGGCCACTCTCTCTAAAGACCGCTGAACCATAAGTTCCAGTGATCGTTCTGCTAGTCCAATTGAACGCATGCAGTGGTGTATTCGCCCAGGACCCAAACGGCCTTGAGCTATCTCAAATCCTCGCCCTTCCCCTGTCATAAAACAAAAGCACCAAGAATAAAAACAAAGAAGAGTTGAATATTTTAAATTACACGGATGATGTTATTAACTCATCATAACTTCGCAGAAATTTGCTAGGGTAAACTAGTTCATGAAAATCCCTTTTTAATAAATTAAAAATAAAGCATAATTGACAATTATTCCTCGAGCCCGAATGGGCTATTGACTCAGAGGCCATAAGGGCGAGAGGAATAATTGTTTAGTAAAATCCAACTAGTTGGTCAAAAATATCGAGAATAAAAAAATTTTAGCTAGTTAAAGCTAGACTTTAATCCTTTTTTGCCGCCAAAAAGCCCGCGCTTTTCGCTACTAGTGGGCTATAACATATAGCCTAGTAGTAGCTCAACCAATCAGAACGCAGCATTGATAATAGACCACTGGTTGGATTTTACTAAAAACGAATACCCTTGGGTGAAAAAGTAGACCAAACCCTTGTGGATCATTAAAGATAATAGGGGTAAAAGTCCACAAGGATTTCAAATAAATGTGATATTAACTTTAGCTAGCTGGTTAATATAGAAACTTAAATACACATTTTTGAAGTTCCAATGCACTTAATATGTGTAAATCTTCGTTTAAAACATGTTGATAAAGACGAGCTCAAAAATTGAAGACTTGAAGACTAAATTTGCAACGGGTTCCTCATAAATTCCGAATAATAGTTGAAATTCACGATGTCGCCGATTTTCTCCCGTCTGTGTCACTGATAGTACCATGAGATTTAACTCTTGTATACATACCCAGTATAACATTCGTCAAAGGTACACGAACATTGTTGAACACTATCTCGTAGTGGCCATGCGGTGCGTCTAAAATGGAAAACAAAGAGGAAAGAGAGAATCTTGCGGAAAATGGACCGGAATAGTTACGTACCCCAAGCTGTGGAATAATTATAAGTCTTATAGCAGCGATAAAACTCTCAGTGTTAAATGACGAAGAAAAAAAGGCTTAGACAATCTCATTACAATAGTCACTGCGTACTAGTTAAATTGGCCTCAATCATACTTTCGGGCGGAAAAATGCTCTTCTCCCTTCTCGGGAGCGTTAAACTAACGAGACCTTTAGTTTCGGGATCTTGTCAGAGGCTTAACTCCTCAAAAGTGCAGAAGTGTCGCTGCGATAAGCAAACATTGGCGCGTGGTGAACGATGGGAAGGCAAGGGGGCTCATTCCTTCCCACAGTTCTCGCGAGTTTAGTTTTTTCTCTTTTCCAAGCTAAAACAACCTTTAGGAAAGAGAGAGTCACCTGTTGGTAAAAAAGTAAGGACGGTACAAGCAAGTACTCACCATTGTAGCCAAACACCGTGAGAGCCCGGACTTTTGTTATCCCTGGGGTATCCAGTGGGACTAGTACCATCGTATGGCGCCGGTGCCTGAAATGAGGTGCCAAGACTGCTACAGTGAAATCTCATTACAATAAAGTGAGGAAAGAACAGGGAAAATATACTCATTGTAACAGGGATAGGATACATCGTTGTCCTGTTCCTTGTACTTGAACTCGTGCACAGGTAAGGCGAACAAAACTACTCTAGAGGTATTATTCTCTCGTTCTTATTTCCAGAGTGGTATATATGGGCCTCTCAAGATATGGCACGAAAGGACGCGAGGAAACGCGGCCCGCGCAAGGTGTCACGACACGCGCGATAAAGGATGCTCTCATCCTCACGCTTGTTGCCCTTCTTTCTTTCCGCGTGTCACACAGGATAAATTTCAACACTGAAGGCACTTTTATCTACAAATTGTGGCAATTGACAAATTTTTTTTATCAGAAAGAGTTTCATGTGCTTACTTTGGTAAGTTTACGCCTGCATGACATCCCATTACAATAGCAATCTTACAACGTGGATCTCCCGCACCTGATATGAAAAGAATTCTGTTAGTATTGTCTCGCTAAAAAGAATTTGTACTTCTAAGGAACTTGTTTCATGCACTTTGATCTCTGTTTTCTTTTAATTTTTTTCTTGCCGTAATAATGGCATGACATGGTTTGTGTTTGTTGCTCGATTATGAACATTCAAATGAAAGCCACTGGGAAGTACTTCCTTGTGGTACTGTTTATTATGCTGTACAAGGTGGTTCTAACTTTTGAGTCTGTGGATGAAATCCTAAAGTGAGACCATTCAAATGAAAGCTACTGAGTAGTACTTTCCAGTGGTACTGTTTATTATGTTTCACAAGGTGGTTCTAACTTTTGAGTCTGTGGATGAAATCCTAAAGTGTTACCATTCAAATGAAAGCTACTGGGCAGTACTTTCCTGTGGTACTGTTTATTATACTGATCAAAGTGGTTCTATCTTTTGAGTCTGTGGGTGAAGTCCTATGTTGTGAACATTCAAATGAAACTTCTGTGCATGAGTGATGTTGACTGCTCTCTGACTGAAAAAGAACAGTTTCATAAAATTGATAGTTTAGAATAATTTTCACTTACCACTACTCCACCACTTTCTTCCATTGATAACGACTTCACTGCCTTCCCTGGTGATCTGACACTCCATGTTTGTCGCATCAGAAGATGCAACGTCAGGTTCTGAGACAAAAAAAATTGAAGACAATGTTCAAAGCGACAAAAGCAATGTACGTTTGAGTTTTCTCTTTGGTACATGTTGTAATCTGCTGTGTAATGCCAATTTTTCGTCCTGTATGAGTCAAGAGGTGCTGATGTATGTGAGGCAGGAGGGCAGACTCGTGTCTCCCTCCCTCCCTCACACGCACTGCACTCACTAGCAGGTCATATTTTTAAGGTGTCTACTTAGCATGCTTTGTTAACAAACCTCAATGGTGTTACTGTACCTGTCATACAAAAGACAGAGCGTATCTCTCCTCTGAGAAGAGGCTCTAACCACTGTTTCTTTTGTTCTTCTGATCCATATAAATGAAGGACCTCCATGTTACCAGTGTCTAGAGGAAACATAACACAAATACAGTCATCAAAAGAATGGCCATAGGAAGCACAATTGAAGCTGCCCTCTTCACAGGTTTCACAGCCTCCCCCTCCCCTTGAAAACAGTTGATTTGTTTTAGGGGAGGGGTGGCTGTACACAGTATAAGAGTGAGTAGGGTGCACAGACTCCCCATCTTTCCCTTTGAAGCTGCTTGCCTCAATAATTTCCATCAGCCAAAATGCCCCCAGACAAGCAACAGCGACTGACTAGCGA
>BOPM01000185.1:769793-788472 GCA_022179025.1 Porites australiensis
TGGGAAAGCTTCATTGGTTTCTATATCTGCTGCTATCCTATTTCTACGATCCTGGCATGTTTGTTTTCCGTTGGAGTTCGAATTTCGTGGAAAAAGTTGTGTTGCATGAGAGCATGTCGGCGAAAATGGCACCTCGTGTTTCCTACGGCTTGTATATTATTATTGTAGATAGAGTGAATTTGAACAAATTACTGCAAATTATCACGAAACTTCGTTGGAGCAATAAGGACAACAACAATTAACTGCAGAGTAAGTTTCATTGATCTTTATTTACTATTTCCTAGAAATTTTAGGATGATATTTTTACCCCATACAAACACTGTAATTTTACTGGAACGGTACTGTGGTACTTTCACAGAGCCTGGGTTACCTCTGCTAAGACCTTATCATATTGTAAATGAAACAGGGTGAATATCGAAAAAACATACCACCTGCTCAAAACGTAAACGTAAAATGTGAGTCTGATTTGCAATTTCGTCCCCACCTGATTTCAACCAAGGCACGAATTCCTTTCTTTGTCTTCTTCTTTCTCTCTCTCGTTTTTTGGACCGCCATTTTGGATTTTTGTGGAGGTTTCCGCTGACAACTCGTTCCCAGACTTCCGTTCCCCGCTCCCCGCTCCCCGCTCCCCGCTCCCCGCTCCCCGCTGCCCGTTCCCCGTTTTAGTAACATCCCAAATGTATATATATATGACTCATTTTTAACATGCTAACTTTAAGAATATCCCTATTGAAAGTTTATAAGTTTTCTTATAGCACTGCTGTACAGCTGACAAATGCATTTATTAATCAAAGAGGGATTTGCTTATAATACAGTTTTCTACGGGAAAAAAAGGACAATTTTTATTGAAATATCTGAATTCGATGATTCTCGTTTTCGCACACAACAATTTGGTCATTACCAAGAACAGCTACTGAGAATGGACCATTGAATTCTCCTAATTTGCTGCCATATGATCCAAATTTTCCGACAAACTTCCCATCTAGTTCAACGGCTTGTATTCTGTGATTATTCTGATCACAAACCAACAGATGATTTGACTGAGTCACCAACAGAAAACGTGGATAATTAAAATCCCCGTCCCTCTCCCCCTGCTTACCAAACTTGTACTGAAAATGCCCCTCCTTGTTAAATACTTTGATACAGTGTTCACCTGAGTCTGACACCATAAAATATTCACCACACTGAACACAGTGAACAGGACAATTAAAAGAACCCTGCCCACCTATCTTCATTACAAACCTACCCTCCGGGGTAAAGATCTCAATCAGTTTGTTACCTGAATCAGCAACAATAACATTACCAGTACTATCTAAGGATAAACCACAAGGTTCAGACAGCTGACTATCAAGGCTTCCGTTTACGCCAAATGAACCCAGGTGCCTCCCCTGCCAGCTAAAGATCTGTATTCTGTGGTTATTATGGTCTGCTACGAAAATTTGTCTATCCTTATTAATGGCTATTCCAAAAGGGTGGTTGAACTCTCCAGCATTTTCACCATAGCGACCAAAGAATCTTAAGAAAGTACCATTACTGTCAAACACTTGAACCCGATGTTTGCCTTGATCAGCTACTACTATTTCGTCCCCATCACTCACTGCCACCCCCAGAGGATACTTAAACATTCCATCACCCGAGCCTTCCTTTCCAAAAGATAAAACAGGTTTGACTTGAAATGGTTTTAAAATCACAGTAAAAGGACTACAAGAAATATGTTCCCCGTTTACCTTAACTAATAATTTGAATGTCCCTTGAACTCTGGGATAATAAGTGACTTTGTAGATTCCATTTTCGTTATTATCTATTTTCACTTGGGTCACGCATTCTAGTTCTTGTTCATCCTTGATCTCTACCGTGACACGGTCGTGTTCATTATACCATTGTTTTCTCTCCGCGTTTCTCGTGAACAAATTAAATTGAGCTTTACGCCCAACAGTTCCTTCTTTCAGTCCTTTACCTTCAGCCAAAAATTTGCTCGGTTTTTTTCGATAACCTTCTTCCATGCACAGGAAACCAAGTTCTTCCCCGCTGACGGTATCAATCGTCTTCTGATTTTCCACGAAAACTAAAGTTTGCAGACTACTGGGGTCATGAACAATAGGCTCGGTTTGATTCAATCCCTGAAAAATTGTTTGTAGTGATTTTTTGAGTTGAACAACTTCCGCGGTGGTGCTTCGTTTCAAAAGTTTATCAGCTTCCTCCAGTGATGATTCGGTGGCATTTATCTGTTGCTGAATCGCACTTCTTTTTGCTTTTAAACTTTCAAGTGACGTCTTCGTTTGGTTTTCCACAGCGGTAATAATATTTTTCATTTTTGATTGAATTGTTTTGATCAAGCCATCAGCAAACCTTTCGACATCTCTCCTGGCGATTTCACTTTGTTGAATCACTTTAGCACAGTCTTCGTCTAGTTGAACAATTACGTTCAGTTTTGCATCTAAGGCTTCTCTCTGCGATTGAAGGATAGATTTTATTTCGATTGTTTTGTTTTCGGCTTCTTCTTCGATTAATCTCAAATCATGACCTCCGTGATTCAAAGTGACGCAAGTTTGGCAAAGAGGCTTCTCGCATTCTTTGCAGTAGTATTTAAGCTCTTCTTTCTGGTGTCGTTCCTTTGAACAAAATACTGGTCGCTTCAATACATCCTCGTAGTCTTTGTCTTGGAACTCTTTCACTGCCAATACGCGGTGTTCCTTTTTGTCTCGCATCATATTGTGACCAACCAGGCATTGCTCACAATAAAATATACAACACTGGAAACAATACGAAGCTTCTGAACTCTTCTTGTCGCAGTTTCCGCATGTCACTTGAGTGCTTTTGCATTCTTTAATAGCAAGAACATCGATCAAGCCGTTCAAATAAAAGCTAGTTGGAAGATCTTTCACATCACCGCTTGCTGGTATTCTGCTTAGGGTTTGGCATTTTGGACATTTAATGGCCTCTCCACCGCCGCACGTTTCGTACCATCTTTTTAGACACTTTAAGCAGAAACTGTGAAGGCAGGAGAGATGTTTAGGATCCGTAAATAAGTCCGAGCACACCGAACAAGACACTTCTTCGCGAAGATTGTGAAATAGCTTTGTTAGATCCATGATGACTTCAGGAACAAAGGCAAAATGACCTTCGATGCACTCCACACCCAACAATGAAGTCTTGTGACTTTCTATCTTTAGCTTTTCTGGGAAAGAAAGGACGACGAGCCAATCACAGATTGTTATTGTGAAACTTAAACCAGACGTAAAATGATCAATAACAAAAAAAGATTACCGTAAATCCTCTATTAAGCCCCCCGGGGGGCTGGTAAGTCCTTTGTGAAGCAAGAATGCGTGAAAAATACAACTATGCACGAAGTGTATAAAACCAAGAACGGTTGAGGCGTAGGTAAAGCAAAACAACTGTTAGCCTGTGTTCTGCCGGTCCCGTTTCTCTCCCCAATTTTGTTTAAGGGGAGAGGGTGACTTTACACAGTCTAAAAAACCCTCTGTGAAAGTACTATATTATTATCATGTTAGTTAACCCACGGACCAATCTTAACGCCTTAGAGCGGATTTATATTACTAGAACTTCTTCTCATTAGTAGATGTTCATGCTTTCTGCTTTCATGCGTTTAGTATAAGTCTATAGTATAATCTGATTGTGTCACAGGTCCCTCAGTTACAAATCGCTACAGCTTAATGACAACGCAGCATAACCTAGGCCCAGGCCTCCTCGTTTCACGGTGGGGATATCAATTCGTTTATATTTCAACCACCTTTTCTTTATCTTGGAACGTTTTAGCGTAATTCGTTTTTGCCCAGAGTCATTGTATTAAGCATTAGAAATATTATACAGAGGTTGTGTAATGGCACTTTAAAATACACCAACTCAAAACGTTCAAAGTAGATGTACTTTCGTACTGTTGCAGTATTTGTACTTTCATACATTTTTGTTTTCGAGCGAGCGGGATTGATAAACGCTCATTTTTGGCTTTGTTTTGTTGGCTAAGCTTTGTTCATAGTACTCAAAGTTCGCTTCAAGAAAAAGTGACGTAATACCCCTTGTTACAGTTAAAATTTTAAACGAGGCTGGAGTTGACCTTGTTTTGATACAACTCTTTTTGCTTCATTATGTAAATCATGTTGTTCTTATACTAACTATTATTTTTGAGTATAATTTTCATAAGAAAAGAAAGAAGGTTTGTATCAAAACGAGACCAACCTCTGCCTCACGTTCACTCAAAGGCTAGGATACTAAGCCCACAACTGTGAAATGGTCTATTACATAACACTTTGACGTGACACGTAGACTTGCTAAGTTTCTTTTTTTCGATGTAAACTTTGTGTTTACCACGTATGCTCAATTTGACTTATGCAACTGAAATGGTTGAAACAGCTTAGGTCAGGTTAAGACAAAGGAGACGAAACCCACGTTCTCCATAAAACCTTTAATTTTATTATTCATTTTATTATAGCAGAGAAATATGCTAAAATACAGGTACAAAGCACACGAACAGAGGCATTGTTTTGGTACATCAAAGCGTAAGTTTTATGCTGTTCTTGATACATTGATCATCGTGGTTATTAAAACCTATGTACTGATGAAAAACGAGAGGTTTCGACGTCATTGCTTTCTTCCCTACTAAATCCGTCACTGAATTTTAAATAACATTTTTATGGAATAGGTTGTCGAAACGTCAGTCACTGTTGACAACAGTCCTATTCAGGACTACGATCGTATGTTTATTAAGTAAACGATTACATGTAGTTGATTTATCGTTGTGCCAGATCATGGTTAGCAGAGGAGACTGGTTAGGAAAGCCGGCAAACATCAAAGTTGAAAACAACAGTGCTGTAGCGTTATGTTGGAAGCTCCCTGACCGTGCACAATTCTTTTATTTTTTGTTTACAAATTATGACTGAATAAATTCAGGCGATGTTTCTATTGGTCAGTAAGTTCAAAATGATAGGAATGTTATAGAACGTTGTACATTGTCAGGTCCAAAAAAGCCAACGAAAACATATAACAAAGGAGCCTAACCGGCTTCATAACCATTTCACCTTTATAACTATGGCCAGATGGATGGTATAGCCAGGTTACATCTTGGATTTGAGTGCTTCCTTCAGCTCAAGTTTAGCCACTGCCTCCAAATGAACCTCATCCGGGCCATCAGCAATGCGCAGACTCCTAGCTCCTGTATAGAAATAAGCCAGCGGTGTATCCTGGGATACTCCCTTCCCACCATGCACCTGAATCGCTCAGTCAATAACGTTACAGGCCATGCGAGGAACTACGATCTTTGCCATAGCAATCTGCAAGAGTTAAACAGTGAAGTTCTCAATCGATGTAAAACAGTCTTGTGCCACTCTTTTTCAACCAATTCTCCGCTGGAATTTGGTAGGTTCACCAGGTAAGCAAATTCAATATCACTTGTCATAGCAAGACAGATCACTACTGAAATTTTCGCCATCAAACTAATCTTGCTATAACAGTACAGTACTATTACCAAAAAAGAGGTATATAAAAGAAAAGGTTCAGCTGTTTCATTCGTGTTCACAGCTCCGTACTTTCTTTCTCACACAGAGCCGCCAGACAAACTTCAGCTTGAGATAGAGAACATTAGGGAGCTTACGCGACAACGACGGCGAGGTCTACGAAAGCGTCACTATAAAAATGAATTCGCGCTGCTTCAAACTTTATCGCGCTTATTCCAACTCGTTCAATTCGTCAAATGTTGGCAAAATTTCTGGAGTTGGATTATAAAAAACTATATCAAAGCTCACGAAAAGAACAAGAAAGTCGCTGTCTTCGTTCACTTCCTGGACAAAACTTGAAATTAGGCACTTTCACCGGTTGTAGCCGTGTAGCGACTGCAAAGAAATGTACAAAAAAGCGTGATGCACGTGCAAAAATGTTGTTTTTCCAATCTAATTATAAAGCCAGGGTTCGTACTCTTTTGAGCTTTTTAAATTCCATGAATTTTTCCATGACCTTTTTAAGTTTTCCAAGATCTTAGGTCTTAGGTCTGTCACTTTCAAACCTTTTTAAGGACTTTCCTTGTTTTAGGGTATTTTTGAACCTTAAACAGTTCAACAGACACAAACGCTGGTGTCCACCAAAATGCGTGCCGTTCGCGCTGTTCAGTCACTTCTCTCTATTTTATATTGTCCCTGTCTTGTCATCGGCAGTAACTAATCTATCAAACAAAACTTTTATTTTCCACGACTCTCAAGGACCGACAATTAAATTCCATGCCTTTCCAGGCCTTGAAAATGAAATGCTTAAATTCCATGACTTTCCAGGTTTTCTATGACCTCTACGAAACCCTGTAAACCTTGTCTTTTTATTTGCCGTTCTCGTGGCCGTCGCCGTCGCCGTCGTCTTTGCTTAAGCTCCCAACGAAGAACGCACGTTGCAACAACTGAGGAAGATCAATTTGGCTTGGTCACTAACTTAAGTCACACTAAACTGTTGGCTAGAACTAAGGGGTAACACACGTGTGACGTTCCCGAAAGCCCTGGTTTCCCTGTGCTCCCAATACTGCTGACATACCCACCTGTTTTCTTGCAGCCTTGTTTCCATGGCAGTCGATGGTGTGTGCCGCCTTCAGCACAAGCAGTCTGGCCTGTTCAATTTCAATTCTTGATAGAGCGATCTGCTCCTGTACCATTCCCTAAAGAAACATCAGTGATACAACGTTTTAGTAACTGCAATACACGACAAGACTATCATACGACGGGTTCCTTATCACGAGTGTAATTTATTGAGGTAAGTGGTATTACTACTTGTGGCCTTGCCTAGTCCCTAAGCCTCGCTGGCAACAAAACTTCTCAACGTTATCGTCCGGCGTACTCGTTTTACCTACCAGTAGGATCAAATTGCCATGTTTGGCTAACAGATTCAGTCGTGTAACAGGACCTTGAACCTTCTACTACAAACCTTTTCGGCCAAACGCTTTCCAAAGGCCACTCTCTCTAAAGACCGCTGAACCATAAGTTCGAGTGATCGTTCTGCTAGTCCAATTGAACGCATGCAGTGGTGAATTCGCCCAGGACCCAAACGGCCTTGAGCTATCTCAAATCCTCGCCCTTCCCCTGTCATGAAAAAGCAACAAGAATAAAAACAAAGAAGAGTTGAATATTTCAACATTACACGGATGATGTTTTCAACTCATATCTTCGCAGAATTTGCTAGGGTAAATTAGTTCATAACAATCCCCTTTTTAATAAATTAAAAATAAAGCATAAAAGTGAATATCCTTGAGTGAAAAAGTAGACCAAACCCTTGTGGATCATTAAAGATAATAGGGGTAAGAGTCCACAAGGATTTCAAACAAATGTGATAATAACTTTAGCTAGCTGGTAATATAGAAACTTAAATACGCATTTTTGTAGTTCCAATTCACCTAACATGTGTAAATCCTCCTATAAATATTGTTGATAAAGGCGAGCTCAAAAATTGAAGAGTTGAAGACTGAATTTGCCGTGGATTCATCATAAATTCAGAATTATAGTTGAAATTCACGATGTCGCCGATTTTCTCCCGTCTATGTGACTGATAGTACCATGAGATTTGACTCTTGTATACATACCCAGTATACGACACGAAAATGCCTATTTTCAGTCTTTATAAAGGACACAAACACGAGACAATGAATTTCTCTGTCTGTTTTTAAACTTGAGTGTGGTGCCCAAGAAATTAACTGCAGGGAAATTCGCTTAAATTTGACATTTTCAACGAATTCGAATAAACGCGGCAAAGTTTTAAAAAACGTAAATTCATTTTAAAAGTGACGTTTTCGCTGCCGTCGCCGTCGCCGTCGTCGATGCTAAAGCGGCAACAAAAACGTGAATTCACGGTGTTGCAAAGTTCATCGCCGTTATTCCATGTTATTCACTTTGTCAAATTTTTGGCGAATTTTTCTGGCAGGAATTTAATAAATCCTAAAGGATTGTATCAAAGTACAGGTAAAGAAAAAGAAAATCGGTGTCATTTGTTCACGTCCTCCAATAAACGTGAAATTTTAATTAGGCATTTTCATGTCGTAGTCGTGCAAAGACGGCAAAGAAATTTACAAAATAGCGTTGTGTACGTGCAGAGTTGTTGTGTTGCTAATCTTAACCTATTCGTCACATGCACATCTCCCAAAATGCACCTTATTTGCCCCCCAAAATTTTGCATAAGCATTGTTTTCAATTTCTCTTGGGACGGCTGTAATACCCAGGAGAAATGAAAATCAAAGGTTATGCAAAATGTTGGGGGGCAAACAAGGTGTATTATGGGAGATGTACGAGTGGCGAATTGCTTTCTTTTTTTCATAGAAAACGTTCTCGTCGCCGTCACTGTCGTTGTTGTTGTTGTTGTTTAAGCTCGGCCATTTCCACAGTTGATAACCGTACGTTGCTAAAGGAGAGTGATTCCAAAGCAACATGAGGGGCGCTGGAAATTGTACGTAATTGCATACTGGTAAGAACTGTTTATATGACTCATTCTTCACTTGCTAAGCAGTCTTAATATTTCGAAATGTATTGTTTTCGGTGTTTTCTTGGTTGAAAAACTCCGTATTTGGGTAACTTCTATCAAATTAACTCTTTTTTGGTCTTTTCAATAGGCAGGAGTAATCGGCTCCTGCAATAGGCTGAGAATCTATTCTGGAATCTGTAAGGTTTTCGTTGAATTTTTCAATTTTTCCTTGATTTGCAAATGCAAATGATGACTTGTCGATACTAATAAGCATTCCATTGTTTCAGTCATTCAACTCCCCGAAGGCTGAATTCAAATCCCTCCCCTCACTTTTCGGTCGTCAGATGAATTTTACATGTCCTTCCACGAGAGTATGTCTATTGAATATTTATAAGGTTTTGAAGCACATTGAGATATTTAGCAATAACGTATTTCTGTTTAAAAAAGCCTACCACTGCCACCTTTCTGTAAGTTGGTTGAGAATGAATATTAGTAAGAATTAAAGAAGAAATCGTTTATCGAATACAGAACTTTATTAAAAGAATATTCAAGTTAACTCATTCCTTTAACAAGTAAGTTTTCTACATAACTGAGGGGGGCGTAAGGGGGTACAAATACCGCAATACCGCACATGGTGGCGCGAGAATACCGTAATACCGCATCAAAATTTAGCCAAATACCGAAACCGCAGTTACAAATGGGAAAAAGTTGACGTTGTCACTACTACAAATCCTTCTTTCAAATAGAAATAATACTTTTATGTCAGTGTTTCCAAGTCTAGCATGGTGCGTCGAAGTCAAGCGTGCGATAAACATAAGATCATCGCCCTCGTTTAATTTTGTTCATTACATGTATACGTTTACGTAAATGACACAACGGGGTTACTTGGGTTAATTTTTGGTGGGTATGTGCCGCTGGCCTCTCAGAGCTCCTACCCCATTATAGTCAGTATTCTGTGGCCATTTATAGACCCCATCTTAGTCACTTTTGGACAAATACTTTATTTTCGTGATACTAGCTTAGTCACGTTCTATTTTTATGAATTGACCATTTTTTAGATTGAATGAAGAACACTTTACTTTTCATCTACAGTACAAACATTCTGGTACGTTTGCTAACCGTAAATATGAAGAACTGTCTTACCCCCAAAAATCAGAAAATGCCCGACCCCATTCTAGTAACTCTCTTGAAAATGCGACCCCATTATAGTCAATCCACTCATGAAAATGCAACCCCATCCAGCGGCACATCCTCATTAGCCTCTTATAAGGAAGTAACCCCGCCCCCTCCCCTGGGTTGCCATGCTACGTAGGCTAAACACACACGAATACTTGTACATTCTATATTTCTGCGTGCACAACGAGAAGGACGAGTAGTAAATTTTAGATCACACCATCTTCATAGGTTATCTTTCGACACTACGCAATTTATAACGACCTCACTGACCTCAATTTGCTGGAATATCTGACTGATCACTTAGTTGACCCTCTGGATCGCTCGCCATTGTTTCGCGACTGGCACGAAAGTGGTGGTAAGATTCGTAAGGAGGTTAACCATGCTGACTACTCCCACAAGGTCCATGAGGTCATAAATAATGCCACATGTTTACGTATCATTGGATAAAAAAGTTAATGTCGTTAATCATATCAAGTATTAACTGAAATTACAAGCCATACGATTCGTCTGGACTGTTTGCGCAATATACGATCCCCGACTGTGCAACTATAGGAAGACACGCAGGTCACGCAGGCTAGCTAGGGAGACCTTTTAGGACTTGTATCCTCTTCGCATGAAAAAGAAGCAGATCACCGCGACACAACGATTTTTTCACCGAGTACCGCGACATAAAATTTAAACTCACCGCACACCGCTTGGTCTAGGAAAACCGCAATACCGTACTTTGAAATAAAAATTACCGCAATACCGCAAACCGTTACGCCCCCCTCATAACTTGATTTAAGACCACACGGTTTCACCTCGACTAAATGTGGCTTACAATAACATTATAGACGTCATTACAAATACAAATATTAATCAAACAGAGATTTGCTTACTCCTTTCCTCCGGGAAAAAAGGACAATTTTTATTGAAATATCTGAATTCGATCATTATATTTGTCGCACACAACAATTTGATCATTACTTAGAACAGCTACTGAGAATGGTTTCTTGAATTCTCCTAATTTGGTGCCATCTGTTCCAAATTTTCCGACAAACTTCCCATCTAGTTCAAAGACTTGTATTCTACGATTACCTTGATCACAAACCAACAGGTGCTTTGACTGAGTCACTGACAGAAAACGTGGACAATTAAAATCCCCGTCCCCCTCCCCCTTCTTACCAAACTTGTACTGAAAATGGCCCTCCCTGTTAAATGCTTTGATACAGTGTATTTTTGAGTCTGACACTATGAAATATTCACCACACTGAACACAGTGAACAGGAAAACGAAAAGAACCCTGCTCACCTATCTTCATTACAAACCTACCATCCGGGGTAAAGATCTTAATCAGTTTGTTACCTCTATCAGCAACAATAACATTACAGTTACTATCTAAGGATAAACCCCAAGGGTCAGAGAGCTGACTATCAAGGCTTCCTTTGCCGCCAAATGAACCCAGGTGCCTCCCCTCCCAACTAAAGATCTGTATTCTGTGGTTATCACTGTCTGCTACAAAAATATTCCTGTCCTTACCAATGGCTATTCCAACAGGGCATTTGAACTCTCCAGCATTTTCACCTGCGTGACCAAAGGATCTTAAAAAAGTACCATTACTGTCAAACACTTGAACCCGATGGTTCGCACAGTCAGTTACTACCATTTCGTCCCCATCACTCACTGCCACCCCATAAGGAAACGTAAACATTCCATCACCCGAGCCTTCTTTTCCAAAAGATAAAACGGGTTTGACTTGAAATGGTTTTGAAATCACAGTAAAAGGACTACAAGAAATATGTTCCCCGTTTACCTTAAGTAATAATTTGAATGTCCCCTGAACTATGGGAAAATAAGTAATTTTGTAGATTCCATTTTTGTTATCATCTATTTTCACTTGGGTCACGCATTCTTGTTCTTTTTCGTCCTTGATCTCTACCGTGACACGGTCCCCTTCATCATACCACTGCTTTCTCTCTGCGCTTTTTGTGATCAAATTGATGTGAGCTTTACGCGCTACAGTTCCCTCTTTCAGTCCATCACCTTCAGCCAGTGATTCACTTGCTTTTGTTTGAGAAGGTTCTTTCAAGAATCCAATGTCTTCCTCGTTGACGAAATCAAGCATCTTCTGATTTTTCACGAAACCAAACGTTTTTAGACTACTAGTGTCATGAAGAATAGGCTCGGTTTGATTAAATCCATGAAAGATTGTCTGTAACGATTTTTTAAGTTGAACAACTTCCGCGGTGGTGCTTCGTTTTAAAAGTTTATCAGCTTCCTCCAGTGATGATTCGGTGGCATTTATCTGTTGCTGAATCGCACTTCTTTTTGCTTTTAAACTTTCGAGTGACTTCTTCGTTTGGTTTTCCACAGCGGTAATAACATTTTTCATTTTTGCTTGAATTGTCTTGATCAAGCCATCAGCAAACCTTTGGACATCTCTCCTGGCGATTTCACTTTGTTGAATCACTTTAGCACAGTCCTCGTCTAGTTGAGCAATTACGTTCAGTTTTGCATTTAACCCTTCTCTCTGCGATTGAAGGATAGATTTTATTTCAAGTGTTTTGTTTTCGGCTTCTTCTTCGATTAATCTCAAATCATGACCTCCGTGATTCAAAGTCACGCAAGTTTGGCAAAGAGCTGTCTCGCATTCTTTGCAGTAGTATTTAAGCTCTTCTTTCTGGTGTCGTTCCTTTGAACAAAATACTGGTCGCTTCAATACATCCTCGTAGTCCTTGTCTTGGAACTCTTTCACTGCCAATACGCGGTGTTCCTTTTTGTCTCGCATCATATTGTGACCAACCAGGCATTGCTCACAATAAAATATACAACACTGGAAACAATACGAAGCTTCTGAACTCTTCTTGTCGCAGTTTCCGCATGTCACTTGAGTGCTTTTGCATTCTTTAATAGCAAGAACATCGATCAAGCCGTTCAAATAAAAGCTAGTTGGAAGATCTTTCACATCACCGCTTGCTGGTATTCTGCTTAGGGTTTGGCATTTTGGACATTTAATGGCCTCTCCACCGCCGCACGTTTCGTACCATCTTTTTAGACACTTTAAGCAGAAACTGTGAAGGCAGGAGAGATGTTTAGGATCCGTAAATAAGTCCGAGCACACCGAACAAGACACTTCTTCGCGAAGATTGTGAAATAGCTTTGTTAGATCCATGATGACTTCAGGAACAAAGGCAAAATGACCTTCGATGCACTCCACACCCAACAATGAAGTCTTGTGACTTTCTATCTTTAGCTTTTCTGGGAAAGAAAGGACGACGAGCCAATCACAGATTGTTATTGTGAAACTTAAACCAGACGTAAAATGATCAATAACAAAAAAAGATTACCGTAAATCCTCTATTAAGCCCCCCGGGGGGCTGGTAAGTCCTTTGTGAAGCAAGAATGCGTGAAAGTCACAAGTATGCACGAAGTGTATAAAACCAAGAACGGTTGAGACGTAGATAAAAGCAAAACAACTGTTAGCCTTTGTTCTGCCGGTCCCGTTTCTCTCCCCAATTTTGTTTAAGGGGAAAGGGTGACTTTACACAGTCTAAAAAACTCTCTGTGAAAGTACTATATATTATCGTGTTAGTTAACCCACGGACCAATCTTAACGCCTTAAAGCGGATTTATATTACTAGAACTCCTTAGTAGATGTTCATGCTTTCTGCTTTCTTGCTTTTCGTACAAGTCTATGGTATAATCTGATTGTGTCACAGGTCCCTAACAGAGCCTGCTATACACCACAATTGTTTCAGTTACAAATCGCGACAGCTAAACCGACAACGCAGCGTAACCTAGGCCCAGGCCCCCTCGTTTCACGGTGGGGATTTATATTTCAATTATATCATCTTTTCTTGATCTTGGAATGTTTTAGCGTAATTCGTTTTTGCCCAGAGTCATTGTATTTAGCATTGGAAATATTATACAGAGGTTGTGTAACGACACTTAAAAAGTAAATTCCTTAATACACCAACTCAAAAAGTTCAAAGCAGATGTACTTTCGTACTTTTGCAGCATTTGTACTTTCATACTTTTTGTTTTAGGGCGAGCGGGCTTGATAAACGCCAATTTTTGGCCTCGTTTTTTGGCTAAACTTAGTTCACAGTACTCACAGTTCGCATCAAGAAAAAGTGGCGTAATAGGCCATTTTACAGTTAAAATTGGAAACGAGGCTGCCGTTGACCTTGTTTTGATACAACCTTTCCTGCATTATTATCCAAATGATGTTGTTCTTATGCTAACTAGTATTTTTTATTATAATTTTTATAAGAAAAGAATGAACAAGGTCAACCTCAGCCTCACGTTCACTCAAAGGCTAGGACACTAAGCCCACAACCGTGAAATGGTCTATTACATAACATTTTGACGGGATAAGCAGACTTCATTCTCTATTTATTGCTATGTTTCTTTTCTTCAATCTAAAAGTTGTGTTTACCACGTATGCTCAATTTGACTTGTGCGAAAAAATTTCTAAAGGGAGTGAAATGGTTGCAACAGCTTAGGTGTTAAGAAAAAAGAGACGAAACTGTCGTTCTCGACAAAAGCTTTAATTTTATTATTGGACTACGGCAGAGAAACATTCTAAAATACCGGTATAAAGCACGCGAACAGAGGCATTGTTGTGATTCATCGAAGCGTTAGTTTTGTGCTGTTCTTGCTGCATTCATCATCGTGGTTATTTAAACCTCTGTACTGATGCAAAACGAGAGATTTTGACGTCATCGCTCCCTTCCCTCTTAAATCCGTCACTGAATTTAGAATAACATTTTTATGGCACAGGTTGTCGAAACGTCACTCACTGTCAATAACATTCCTATTCAGGGCTACGATCACGTGGACGATCAGGCTCCTTCTACTTATAAAATATTTATGTTCATTCGTAAACGATCAGTTGATTCATCGTGGTGCCAAATCGATAGTACAACCAGGTTACATCTTGGACTTGAGTGCTTCCTTTAGCTCAAGTTTAGCCACTGCCTCCAAATGAACCTCATCCGGGCCATCAGCAATGCGCAGACTCCGAGCTCCTGTATAGAAATAAGCCAGCGGTGTATCCTGGGATACTCCCTTCCCACCATGCACCTGAATCGCTCGGTCGATAACGTTACAGGCCATGCGAGGAACTGCGATCTTTGCCATAGCAATCTGCAAGAGTTAAACAGTGAAGTTCTCAATCGATGTAAAACAGTCTCGTGCCACTGTTTTTCAAAACCAATTCTCCGCTGGAATTTGGTGGGTTCACCAGGTAAGCAAATTCAATATCATTTGTCATAGCAAGACAGATCACTACTGAAATTTTCGCCATCAAACTAATCTTGCTATAACAGTACACTACTTAATTACCAAAAAAGAGGTATTTACAAGAAAAGGTTCAGCTGCTTCATTCGTCTTCACAGCTCCGTACTTTCTTTCTCACACAGAGCCGCCAGACAAACTTCAGGTTGAGATAGAGAACATTAGGGAGCTTACGCGACAACGACGGTGACGTCTACGAAAGCGTCACTATAAAAATGAATTCGCGCTGCTTCAAACTTTTATCGCGCTTATTCCAACTCGTTCAATTCGTCAAATGTTTCTGGAGTTGAATTCTAAAAGACTACATTAAAGTTCAGGAAAAGTACAAGAAAGTCGCTGTCTTCGTTCACGTCCTGAACAAAACGTGAAATTAGGCACTTTCACCGTAGCTGTGTTGTAGCTGTGTAGCGACGGCAAAGAAATGTACAAAAAAGCATGATGCACGTGCAAAAATTTTGTTTTTCCAATCTAATTATAAACCTAGGGTTCTACTCTTTTGAGGAATTCAAAATCCATGACTTTTTCCATCACCTTTTAAAACTTTTCCAAGATCTTAGATTTAGCTGTCACTTTTAAACCTTTTTAGGACTTTCCTTGTTTTAGGGTATTTCTGGACCTTAAACAGTTCAACAGACACAAACTCTGGTGTCCACCAAAATGCCTGCCGTTCGCGCTGTTCAATTACTTCTCTCTATTTTATATTGTCCTTGCCTTGTCATCGGCAGTAACTAATCTATCAAACAAAATTTTAATTTTCCATGACCCTTAAGGACCGACAATAAAAATTCCATGCCTTTCCAGGCCTTGAAAATGAAATGCTTAAATTCCATGACTTTTCAGGTTTTCCATGACCCGTACAAAACCCTGTAAACCTTTTTTTTATTGTTTGCCGTTCTCGTCGCCGTCGTCGTGGCTTAAGCTCCCAACGAAGAACGCACGTTGCAACAACTCAGGAAGATCAATTCGGCTTGGTCACTAACTTAAGTCACACTAAACTGTAGACTAGAACTATAAAGGGGTAACACACGTGTGACATTCCCGACACCCTGGTTCCCCTGTGCTCCCAATACTGCTGACATACCCACCTGTTTTCTTGCAGCCTTGTTTCCATGGCAATCGATGGTATGTGCCGCCTTCAGCACAAGCAGTCTGGCTTGTTCAATTTCAATTCTTGACAGAGCGATCTGCTCCTGTACCATTCCCTAAAGAAACATCAGTGATACAACGTTTTAGTAACTGCAATACACGACAAGACGACCATACGACGGGTTCCTTATCACGAGTCTAATCTATTGAGGTAAGTGGTATTACTATTTGTGGCCTTGCTTAGTCCCTAAGCCTCGTTGGCAACAAAACGTCTCAACGTTATCGTCCGGCGTACTCGTTTTAGCTACCAGTAGGATCCCATTGCTATCTTTGGCTAAGTAACAGATTCAGTCGTGTAACAGGACCTTGAACCTTCTACTACAAACCTTTTCGGCCAAACGCTTTCCAAAGGCCACTCTCTCTAAAGACCGCTGAACCATAAGTTCGAGTGATCGTTCTGCTAGTCCAATTGAACGCATGCAGTGGTGAATTCGCCCAGGACCCAAACGGCCTTGAGCTATCTCAAATCCTCGCCCTTCCCCTGTCATGAAACAAAAGCAACAAGAATAAAAACAAAGAAGAGTTGAATATTTTAACATTACACGGATGATGTTTGTAACTCATCATAACTTCGCAGAAATTTGCTAGGGTAAACTAGTTCATGAAAATCCCTTTTTAATAAATTAAAAATAAAGCATAATTAACAATTATTCCTCGAGCCCGAATGGGCTATTGACTCAGAGGCCATAAGGGCGAGAGGAATAATTGTTTAGTAAAATCCAACTAGTTGGTCAAAAATATCGAGAATAAAAAAATTTTAGCTAGTTAAAGCTAGACTTTAATCCTTTTTTGCCGCCAAAAAGCCCGCGCTTTTCGCTACTATTGGGCTATAACATATAGCCTAGTAGTAGCTCAACCAATCAGAACGCAACATTGATAATAGACCACTAGTTGGATTTTACTAAAAACGAATACCCTTGGGTGAAAAAGTAGACCAAACCCTTGCGGATCATTAAAGATAATGGGGGTAAGAGTCCATAAGGATTTCAAATAAATGTGAAAATAACTGGTTAATATAGAAACTTAAATACGCATTTTTGAAGTTCCAATTCACTTAATATGTGTAAATCTTCGTATAAATATTGTTGATAAAGACGAGCTCAAAAATTGAAGACTTGAAGACTAAATTTGCAATAGGCTCCTCATAAATTCCGAATAATAGTTGAAATTCACGATGTCGCCGATTTTCTCCCGTCTGTGTCACTGATAGTACCATGAGATTTAACTCTTGTATACATACCCAGTATAACATTCGTCAAAGGTACACGAACATTGTTGAACACTATCTCGTAGTGGCCATGCGGTGCGTCTAAAATGGAAAACAAAGAGGAAAGAGAGAATCTTGCGGAAAATGGACCGGAATAGTTACGTACCCCAAGCTGTGGAATAATTATAAGTCTTATAGCAGCGATAAAACTCTCAGTGTTAAATGACGAAGAAAAAAAGGCTTAGACAATCTCATTACAATAGTCACTGCGTACTAGTTAAATTGACCTCAATCATACTTTCGGGCGGAAAAATGCTCTTCTCCCTTCTCGGGAGCGTTAAACTAACGAGACCGTTAGTTTCGGGATCTTGTCAGAGGCTTAACTCCTCAAAAGTGCAGAAGTGTCGATGCGATAAGCAAACATGGGCGCGTGGTGAACGATGGGAAGGCAAGGGGCTCATTCCTTCCCACAGTTCTCGCGAGTTTAGTTTTTTCTCTTTTCCAAGCTAAAACGACCTTGAGCAAAGAGAGAGTCACCTGTTGGTAAAGAAGTAAGGACGATACAAGCAAGTACTCACCATTGTAGCCAAACACCGTGAGAGCCCGGACTTTTGTTATCCCTGGGGTATCCAGTGGGACTAGTACCATTGTATGGCGCTGGTGCCTGAAATGAGGTGCGAAGACTGCTACGGTGAAATCTCATTACAACAAAGTGCCGAAGGGACTGCGAAAATATATTCAATGTAACAGGGATAGGTTATGTTGTAGTCCTGTTCCATTTTACTTGTACTCGTGCAAAGGTAAGGCGAACAAAACTACTCTAGAAGTATTATTCTCTCGTTGTTATTTCCAGAGTGGTATATATGGGCCTCTCAAGGTATGGCGCGAAAGGGCGCGACGAAATGCGGCCCGCGCAAGGTGTCAGGACACACGCGATAAGGAAGCTCTCATCCTCACGCGCGTTGCCCTTCTTTCTCCACGTGTTACGCAGGCTAAATTTCAACACTGAAGGCATTTTTATCTACAAGTTGTGGCATCTGATAAATTGTTTTATTACAAAGAGTTTCATGTGCTCACTTTGGTAAGTTTACACCTGCATGACATCCCATCACAATAGCAATCTTACAACGTGGATCTCCGGCACCTGATATGAAAAGAATTCTGTTAGTATTGTGCCGCTAAAAATAATTTGTACTTCTAAGCAACCTGTTTCATGCACGTTGATCTCTGTTTTCTTTTTAATTTTTTTCTTGCCGTCATAATGGCATTACATGGTTTGTGTTTGTTGCTCGCTTATTTAAGTATGAACATTCAAATGAAAGCTACTGAGCAGTACTTTCCTGTGGTACTGTTTATTGCGCTGCACAAGGTGGTTCTAACTTTTGAGTCTGTGGATGAAATCCTAAAGTGTGACTATTCAAATGAAAGCTACTG
>BOPM01000186.1:25725-42612 GCA_022179025.1 Porites australiensis
TTTCAGGCATTTTCGTGTGCACAGTTTTTCCGACAACCTTTCTCAAAACAGCTGTATACATGACGTGGTAATCCGAAGAGCAACTATGTGTCAAAAAGTATAATATATGCCAAAAACTGCAATCGAATACAACAAAATCAACTTACACTAGTATCCTTTATTAACTTTAAGGCAGCTAATAAGAAGTAAGTCGTATTAGCTTCAGTTTCTTCAGTTTAAAACACACAGGCTGAATTAATTCTTATTTTTTTTCTGTCGATTTTAGGCTGAAAATATTCTTGTATTATTCTTTAATTGTATTAGAAAAAGAAAACAACTATTATGATACTTTTTATTTTGAAGGTTTATTTCTTTTGTGCTGTATACCGTACATGTGTGTAACATCATGATGTATCGTTCATCAAACTGTCATTAGCATCAACATTTGGCCATAGCAACTAGTGCAGGTTTTTTCATTTTGTTGGCTATTTTCGCCAGAAGAGTAAGCTCGTCTGTCAAATGGAAGTAAGTTATTCGAAACGTTTGGCGCGATATTAAAGTAGAAATGGCAGCTGGTTTGCGGTGAATCGTAAACACAAAGTCAAACAGAAAAGAGTTAAACGATGGCTTACAGGAAATGCGGACTATTAGGTCTGACACCAAGAATCCTACATGTTTGCTGGACTCAAGCGAAACAAAGGCACATTTTTTTAGTGACTATGACAAACGACGAGTCTTTTGAGTTGAGAGAAGGAACTTGTTCCCCGGAAAAAAAAACTTACTAGCTAAGCTTTTAAAACATAGATCAGAAAAGTAGGTAGTTAGTCTCGCTTGCGTGCGCGCCAAAAGGGGAATCATGGTCCCAGGCGTTACTAGTGGAGATCGTGGAAACTGAGGATGGAAATTGCTACCTGTCACAGCGTCATGCTCTGTTTTGTGAAGAAAGCTTAGGAAAGATTGATGCAGAGATGTCGAGCTTTCCGGGAACCGGTCTGTTCACGAATTCTATTGCTTGAAACCGTTGATTACTTTGGAACAAGTGAATACTTCACTGAAAAATTCGATGGTGGGGCTATAAACTGGTCGGGCGTTGTAAACGTTCATTGTATGAAAATGAGTCTTGTGATGAGCATGCGGTTTATTTTTGGCGATGATTGAAATGACGCGCCATGTTCATTACGTTTTTGCTTTCTAGCAATGATTTGTATCTGTAGACGCGTATATTCTGAAGAAAATATTCATTAAATATTCTGAAGAATACTCGACCGTCGATAAAGCGGGAAGTGAAACCTTTTAGCGAAGAAATCCTGCTTCGTGTAGAATTAATCGCCTCCTTATCTCTTATCTAATCTCCAAGCAAGCGAGACTGGCGTTCTTGCTGTAAGTTAATCCAGGGAGCATATTACATCATGACTAAAAGACTTGGTTACCAACATGGTGGTATCGCGTGTTATAAATGGCAACGATCGTTTACGAAAGGGAAATAGGCGTCGGCGAGGCTACGCTTCTTTTGCCGTTGCTAAGTGCTTGAGCAATGCCGTGACTTTACGCTGGCAATAGATATTAAATTATGTTCATTGAACCAATGTTTAAGGTTGAAAGCTGTGATTCCGTAACTTTTGCACAGCGGATAGTCGCTATAAAGTTTTATTATTTTTCTTGCAGACAAATTAAGATCAGGCAAAAAATTTCCTTGAAATCTCTGAAAATCTTCATGCCCCAGTGGAAGGTTAAGGTTCTACAAGGCTAGCTGTGCATAAGCAAAGTTTTTTTAAATCTCCTGAGACAAAATGGCTGCCGCGTGACAAAGGTCTATTTTGGCGTTTTTGACGGCTTGGTTCACCACAAACATTTTTGCCGAAGTTCTCGCGCGCGCGGCGGTGCACCATGGGTAAGAATTTTGGTTCACTGTGCATAAATAATCACGTGAGCGTACGCACACGCTTCCGCACCACAGGCATACCAATGTAAAATAACTCAATTAACAGGTATGGCAAATGCAACACGGGGTTTTTTGGCGGGAAACTTAGAGTCCACCCCGACTTTTTAGAGAGAGAAAGTCCATCTGGACTTAGAAGAGAAAAAAACCAACAACAAAGTCAAGTCCGACTAAATTTTAAAGTGTTTAATGACGTCGACAACAGAGGTAAAGCGTTAGACAAAAGACAAGAGACAAATTTCGAAAAACATGGAAATTGGCGGTGAGAGAATGAGAAAAAAGCGGCCAACAAGGTGAAAATGAGCGGCAGTGTAGAAAAGAAGTGAACAGGAACATGACAAAACATTGGTGAGCACATACGACATTTTCCAACATAAAATGAGTTAGGAAGTTTCACATTGTAGTCGTGCAAAACAACGTCAAAGAAATGTACAAAATAGTGTGCTGCGGACGTGTAAGTAAGGTTGTTGATGTTGTTGTTTTTGTTAGGTCACGTTGCTTCAGGAGCAAAAGTTTTGCATCAGACAACAAACCAAAAACGTCACATAACTAAGTCAACTCGCACTGTCTCAAATTTCATCGAACTTATTCAGTTTCATTTGATGTGTTAAATGTTGACAAAATTCTCCGGGGTTGAATCCGAAAGGACCGTATCTGAGTTTAGACAAAGAAAAAGAAAATTTTTGTGCTGTGTTGACCAACTGCATAGCGCGGGCGCGTGAAATTAGGAAGTTCTATGTCGCAGTCGCGTAATGTATCGGTCAAATCGAAGCTTCAACATGCTCCCCCCGGGAATACCCCGGGCATTTGACACGTTTGCCGTCCCGGAGAGGAGGGAATTTGATTATCAGAGTCTTCCAGGGATTGGGGAATTTGATCCCCATGCTTTAGGGGTGGGGAATTTGAAGTGCACCCTCGATTGCATGTAAAATCTTGGGCGTGGCGAGCTATCATGGGGGACGCGGTGTTAGAGGATTTTCGTGGAAAAGATTGTGCCTTTGTGGCCAATTGGTTACGAGGAAAGGGCTTAAACAAGCTTTGTGCTGTATTTGAAGTATTTACTGCGCTTTTCACAAAAATGCGAACTCTAAAGTTCATAACCCGCCTTCACAATTACGTTTTTCGCTGCCGTCAATCATAATTACGATCACAAGCAACGAACCTTGAAACACAAAAACACACAAAACGGATCGAAATCCACCAATCACAAATCACAAACCATGACCTTTTGAAATCTTTAAAGTAAAGTTTTGTTTCCTAAGAGGTCCGTTAAGATGACTGACAGCAGCGAAAAACGCAATCGTCAGTTGGCTTTTGAACTTCACAATTCGCATGTTTGTGAAACCCGCCGTAAATTTTAAAATTCTTAATGTTGGATTCAGGCTTTGAATGTATGAATGTATTTTATTGTTGTGTTTACAATGAAATACAATACCTATACCGGCGATTCAATACAACAACATAAAATAAAATAAAATACTCAGGTCAACTACTTTGACCTACTGCAAGTATGTTAATTAATAAGGTGAACGATGACGCATGTCAGTGAAATGGTCATGATCTAGTAATCTCAATAGGTGGGATCTTTTTTTATAGAACGCTTTGTATGTTGCATGACGAAGAAAAGCTGAGCATTCAGTGGCCTTGTAGCAGCGATTTCTGCCGCTTTGCACAAGACTTTTGTTCGTAGTAAATACGCTAACAGTGTTTCTCAGTTTTTGTTATATTTACAAAGATTTTGTTCCACAACTGAAGGCGTTTCCGCCGTCCTTCTGTCATTTTTTGTGCCTGTGAAATGTCCCGGGGTGGGGGCATTTGATCACCTGAATGGACCCAAGTGTGGGGCATTTGAACGGCATTTTGGCCCGGGTAGGGGGGAATTTGAACAATAATTTTCAAAAAAGTCAAATGCCCGGGGGGTTGCCCGGGGGGGAGATGTTGAAGCTTCGATTTGACCGATACATAACGAAGGTTAAGAAATGCAGCTAGAAAAAAGCGTGATGCACGTGCAAAAACCTATCGCTTTTTTGCCGTTCTCGTTGTTTTCGTTTGTCCCCACTACTAAGTGGGGAGGAGCGTTGCGTGACGACACTAAAAACGGCTGTGTAGCAGACTAACTAATGATGTACGCACCATAAAATCATCAAAGATTTTCTATCAAGTTACATTTTCAGTCAAATTCTTGAAAACCTCTTTTTGAACATAAGATTAATAAATTTGGCTATTATTTTACAAGTATTATTGTTGTCTGCTGTTAATTAGTATTTTATTCTGTCATGGGCAGTAAGATTCACAAAAGCAACATCCTTACTTAAAATAAAATTAATTAACTCCTGTCGCAATACATTGTACCCATTGCAAAAAATCAAGAAGTGTTGTTCATCTTCGACTTGGTCTTGTTTGCAAACCAAGCACGTTCTGTCTTCTACAGGTATGGGAACGCCGCAGATTTCATATTTTCCAGTTTGTATCCATGTTGAACTTGAGGAAACACAATTTTGGTCTTTGAGCCAATTTTGGGAGCTGCTGGCTGAGAACCGCAAGGCAGTTCTCCCACGCATACGCGGGGAAGGCAGATCAGGAGTTACCCTTTGCTTTTAGTTTCTCCACGTGACACTCCCAATATATGATGCAAATTCTCGAACACCAGTCCCGATTTGCTGATACTGTCAGGCCAAGTAAAAAAATGTTTGTCGTCCGGAGAGGGAGCGAGCGGGCGCAAAAAGAGTGTAGTAAATACTGTTTACTTGAAAGAGCGCCACGGCGCTTATTGTTTTTTGACTTTAATTTGAGAAAGATATTTGAAGGCTGCGCTCTTTGGAGAGAATTGTGTTTTTCGAAAGGGCGCCACAGAACTTATTTGTATCCGACTTTAATTTAAAGCGGTACTCTTTCGAGAAATATACGGTTTTGACAGCATTTTAGGTTTCTATTACATTTGTGGCCAATTTTTACTACATTTGTGGTCAGTTATTGCATTTGTCACTTCAACAGTACCCCTTTCGTCTGCCTTCTATTGATAAATGATACCACTTTCACTTGCGTAGTTTAGAACTTTGTATCCCTTCGAACTGCTGTAAATGCACTGTCTTTAAATGTGAACAAATCAGAAAGCCAGAAAGCTTTCATGCGCCGACTCTCTCACAGACATAATGCATCTTTCAGCTCTTTTGGGCCTTGTTACGGACCGAAATGACAAATTTCCCTACAGTTTCATTTACTTCAACTAGTGAAATCCTTACGCTTTCATATACCTGAGGCATGAAAAAGGTACTCTTTTCGGGCTGAGCCTCCCCGCATTGGTCATTAGAGGGACTAATTAACCCTCAGGCCAGACAGACGATACGCAATACAAAGGAATTAGGCAATAGACCTTTGTCACACGGCGACCATTTTGTTTCAGGAGATTTAAAAAGCTTTGTTAAAAAGCCTCGTTCTCTCTACGAGGCTAGCTCTGCATAAACAAAGCTTTTTAAATCTCCTGAGACAAAATGGCTGCCGCGTGATATAAATCTATTTTGGCGTTTTGAACGTCTTGGTTCACCACAAACATTTTTGGCAAAGCACTCGCGCGCGCAGCGGTGCACCGTGGCTAAGAAAATTTGGTTATCTCTGCATCAGAGAAATACAGTGAAACCTGTATTAATGCAGTTGTATTTAATTCTATATCTAGGATACCTTCTCCAAGGTTTGAACCATCCCTGAACGTGTAAATTAACTCTGATCTTAGCGGAGCTCTACGCGCGCGCGAAGCGCGCGCTTGCGGAGCCACATAGCTAAGTAAATCTACCCATCCTAGAAAATTTGGTACTTACGTGACCGTACACCGCCCGACCGAGCAACCGACCGTCTGTCCGCATCACAGGCATACCAATGTAAAATAAGTCAACCAACAGGTATGGCAACCCAAATGCAACTCGAGGTTATTTGGGCGGGAAATCGCACAGCCACCCGACTCTTGTAAAGCAGAGACAACTGAAGAGTCAATAAAGACGAAAACGGAAAGCAGAAATTGTTTCTGTATCCGTGTTGTCTGAAGTATTGTAATACTTCTCCAAATTTTTGGACATGTCAATTAATCTGAGCTTAAAAGCTTAGATTAATTGAATTGTCATTCCCAAAAATTTGGAAAATAGAGGAAGAGAAAGTAGGCGGCATGCCAGCGAAGCTCAACGAGAATAAGGGCGACAGAGATCTAGAGCGAGAGATAAACAACAAAGGAGACATTTTTTTTGTTACCAGAACAACACTTCTCTGACAATTTTGTAGCTGCGGTGAGAAAATAAGAAGTGCTAGCCGCTACCAATCCAAGGTGAAAATGAGCGGCAATGAAAAAAAAAAGTGAGCGAGAACACGTACGACATTTCCTCCATAAAGCGTGTAGCTAAGAAGTTTGTGGAAGTTTCACGTTGTAGTCGTGCAAAACAACGGCAAAGAAATGTACAAAAAAGTGTGCTGCACGTGCAGAGTTGTTTTTTTGCTAATTAGACCTATTGTTGTTTTTCACCGTTCTCCGGCGTTGCCTTCGCAGCTTAGCATTACACGAGTTTATATATTTTTTGAACAATTTATAAATATGAAAAATTAAAAACAAGATATACATGTGAAATGTAGCAAGGGCAGTTTTTATCAGCCTTGCGGTATTTGCCATGTCTCCATTCTGAGCTACTTGTTCAGGTACTCTGGTTTGGGTTGCTTACGGCTGCGTATATCTTGCAATAAAGCAATCCTGTGGTTAATGATACAAACAACTGACATCACGGACAAAACACTTATCGATTCATACCAGAAGCAAGCAATTACACTGAACACCCAGAATGAGATCACTACAGCAACAACCCGTTTGTGAGTCACATTGAAGTTTCCGGTATCTGAGATTGTGAAGATGAATGGCCAAGAATCTGTCAACAGTTATCGCGAAAACACCACAAAATGAGGCAAAAACAAATAAACTGTGAGGGATGGCATATGCTTTAACACCAGCCCAATAAGCAATAATGTTGTCTGTGTTTTTACTGTTTTTAGTTATTTCCATCGTAAGGTATGCAACATAAAGCGGCTGGATAAGAAAACCTACACCTAGATCAGAAATACACAGGCTTAGAAGCAACGTCTTAAGCGTCTCATGGTATAAGAGAGTCCATGAAACGCACTCATAACATCTAAAATTTCAACTTATCTCAAATTAAAACTGTCTGTGCAATGCTCGGGGTTCTCCTCATTGCACAGAAATTTGAATATATCTTTCTTTTAACAGAAACGCGAAACGTGGAGCTTTGTAGGTGTTGAGAGTTCGTCAGTCAAATGGAAGAAAGTTATTTGAACTACTGACAAAATATTAAATTAGAAAATGCAGTTGGTTTGCAAAGGATCGCAAATAAACAGTCAAACAGAAAGAGTTTAGGTCGAACACCAATCCAATTTGTTTGCTGAACTCAAGTAAAAACTATAAAAAACGCACAAATTTTAATTAAATACGACTTACGACGAGTCTTAGGACTGGAGCTTCTGAAAAAAAAAACTTATTACCTATAAAAAAAACCTTTATTTACTAGCTAGGGTTTTAGAACAAAGACACATTGGGTAGTTACTTGGGAAATCATTCGGTCATACGTGTCTAGCCTGCGATCATACCTTCTCCCTGTATCTCTGTAATCTGTTTTCGGGGAGGAGGGCATGACACATTTCTTTCACAGATCACATGCAAAAAAGCCAGAATCTAGACTTTTTTCCTGATTGGATAGGAAACAATACGGATGATTTGCGCTGTTGCGATTGGCCAAAACGCCGCCATCCGTTAGTTGTTGTTGATTTCAGTGTGCATTTTGCTTGCGTAATGAGCAGTTAATACACACGCGAGTTCGTTATGAAATTTCTGCCAACTCAGTTTTCTTGAATTTGAAGAATACATTGAAGTACTTTCCATTTCATCGTTTACTAAAAATTGCTGTCAAAAATTCGCCGATCATTTGAATGCAATTTGATACCGGTTACAAGTTACAGAAGCGACAAACGGGTTAACTTTTAAAATAATCAATTCATGAATGGAGTCTTGACCTGGTTTGACTGTAATTCCTCCTTCAGAAACCTGCGAATTAGTCTGAGCGATCTTCGCTTTCACAACACTTTTCAGTTTGTGAAATATGATGCTCCAGCCTAATTTTTTTTGCTTTCGCCACAGAAGGAAGTCAACGAGCTTGTAAATTCTTTATTATTTGTAGCTGTTAAATAAAGGTAAGGCAGCTCCAGCCAGCAGTACTTCATCACAAAAAAAAACATTTAAATTTTATTTTAGGAAGCGCCATCTGGCGTGCACGTACTTAAAAATTTCCCTACAATTGATTTCGGCGAAAGAGACATTTATTCCCACCAAAATTTGATTCCCGTCTGGTAACCGCTGATTGGCTAATAACATGACAGGTCAAGCAGAAGTTAGATTATGGAAATTAGGGAGCGGTTGATGGCTTGTTAAATGAATATATCAGGCGTTATTTTTTCCCTCTCTCGCCAAAGGAGCAAAGAAGCAAAAGAATAAAAATAAATAAATAATAATAATAATAACGCCTGATCTCAGGTTATATGTGTCCTCATACTTGATCATTCGCAAACGATCAGAACGTTTAGAACATCCATTGTAGTCTCATCTTAATGAAACCAGCCAACACCAGGTGGAAATTCAATGAGTAATTATTTTCCAAAAAAGCAACATATGTCTTAAGCTACAATCAACTCGGAAAGTATGTTTCAATTTCATTTTATGAAAAAAGTATTCAAGAAAAATATACTATGCTAAAAAAGGCAGTTGGTTTGCAAAGGATCGCAAATAAACAGTCAAACAGAAAGAGTTTAGTGAAGCAGACTATTAGGTCGGACGCCAATCCAACTTGTTTGATGAACTCAAGTAAAAACTATAAAAAACGAAAAAAATTTAATTAAATACGACTTACGACGAGTTATAGGACTGGGGGTTCAGAAAAAAAAAACTTATTAGGTATAAAAAAGACCTTACTAGCTAGGGTTTTAAAACAAAAACACAGTGGGTAGTTACTTGACAAATCATTCGGTCACATGTGTCAGACTTGATTAGTTGCAAACGATCAGAACGTTTAAAACATCCATTGTAGTCTCATCTTAATGAAACCAGCCAACACCAGGTGGCAATCCAATGAGTAATCATGTTCCAAAAAAGGAATATATGTTTTAAGCTACAATCAACAGAATCAACTCGGAAAGTATGTTCCAATTTCATTTTATTAAAAAAGTATTCAAGAACAATATACTATGCTTTATTAACTTAATGGATGGTGGTATTAAATTCATCCGAGGCAGCTATCAAAACGTGAATCATATTATCTCTAGTTTTTTTTAGTTTAATATAAAGAAAGTTCATCATTGCTCGCAATTTATTACGCATTTAATAAACAAGACGATATTTTCTCCCTCCATTAAAACATAAAGTTGTACTCATAGCATCCGAAATGTTCACTTGTTTGGAATTAAAACTATATCTTACTAGAGCCCAGGCTTCCTGCTACAGCCCGTAATTCAGAATTTAAATATGACGTCCTCATCACACAGTAATTTGAATATATTTTCATTTAAACTGAAACGCGATAGGTCGGACTAAGTGTTGAAGTTCGACGTCGGTCAAGGGAAAAATGGTTTCGGTAAGTGTTCTTTATTTGTTTTATAAGCCAATGGACGAAAGGATCAAAACATGACCTCTTCGTTTTCCCGCCAAAGAAAACCTTAATGTGGAGAAGGCATTGTTCGATTAGCCAATTGTGTTGAAGTATGACGTCAAACTGAAGTATCGATTGATTTCTAGAAAGTTCTCGGGCGTGAAGTTTTTTCACCTGGGCGTTCGCTTAACCAACCAAAAGCCACGCGAGTTTGTATCCGTTCGATAAACCAATCAAATCGCCCTATTTCCGCTCGTTTGCTGTTTCCGTTTTGTTGGCGCGTTTTCGTTTCAAGGTCAAACGAAAATCGCTCTATTAACAGCAGCTGGTTGCAATCAATCGCTAATACAAAGTCATACACAAAGAAAGAGTTTAACGATGGTTTACCTGAAAAACCGACAATCACGTCGAAGACCAATTCAATGTGTATTGCAGAACAGTCGGTTTTTTACTCAGAATTAGTAAAGAAATCGGAAAAGCGTGGCACACACACACCCTTTCGCGCATGTGAGGCGAGGGAGAAAAAACCGTCTCTTCCCAGTCTCGCTCTCTGTTTTCAGCCTCGTTCCAGACCTTTGTTTGACTGCTCGCGTGACTTGAATACGCAAAAATACGGACTGTTTTGCAGTCTAAATCCAATGTATTTACTGGACCCATGCAAACAATATGGGGCAGACCTTTTAATAAACAACGATCTCTGACAAGTCACAGGGAGGAGTTAAGATAAGAAACTTATTACCCATTAAAAAAAACTTACTTGCTAGGGTGTTAAACAAAGACACAGTAGGTAGTTACTTATTAAACAACTCATGCTGTCTTGGACTGTCTTGTGTGTCAAAGTTTAAATAATCAGTAACAAATGATCAGAATGTTTAAAATATCCATTATAGCCTCAACTTTATGACACCAGCCAACACGACGTGGCAATTCGATGAGTAATCATGTTGCAAAAAGCAATATATGCCTTGAATGACAATCAACTATTTCTCAATTTCATTTTATTGAAAATGTATCGAAAACAACATCATTGCGCACAATTTAATGCGTACCAAATAAACAAAAAAACTCGCTTATTTCCTTGTAAAATGTCTTCTTATACACGTATACGTAAGGAAGTGGCAAAATGGTGTTTTTGGATAAAACTGATGTAACAATAATTAACCCCAGCCCCTCCCAGACAAATGATAAATGTAGGTAGTAAAAACATTAGACTATATTGTCTTTATTGGCTGGCACATTTATTGGTGGACCCAGAAGTTACATTGTAGGCCAAAAAAAAAAAAACTTCAGCTGTATGAAGTGTGTATGTCTTGAGTTTTTCTTTGCGATTCAAAGTTGCTAAATGACAAGAGCATACTTTTCTTTCCTCCCTCCCTTGAAAGAGAAATTGTGGGGGAACTTTCATGATTATGAAAGAGCGCTCGTAACCACCGAACAGGAAAATTAAAGTGTCGGAGAAAACACATTTTACTTTAAGAATAGTGGAAATATACGATTTTGTAATTTTTGTTTTCAATTTTCACGTTGTTACCGTTGTTCTGTTATATATCATTGGTTACAATAATTACTTTTTTGGACTCGCTCGTTCTAAATGCCTATGGAAACATAAACCCACGCACCGAGAGTTGCTTGCAAGACGTTGAACTGGGACATGAGAAAACTGTTTACTTAGGTTCAACCCTGGGCCTTATACTTAATTGTTTCGTCAAACATTATGGTTCTAAGTTTTTAATCTCAGAGCAAGAAGCTCTTTGCTTGATATTGGAGCCATATTATGTCTGCTTTCTGGTTCCGTAATATGGTATTTTCAAAGCCTGTTTACTCGAAACTTTCTATCAGTTCTGGTGTAAACTTTTTGCGGAGTAACAGTAGGCACGGCATACAATGCTGGCGATAAGCATGTGTCTACACCGAATTTTGGGTGATTTTGCAGAGGAGACCCCACGTAGATCGAGCTTACTCGTTATGTTGTTTATTCTTAAACTTTTTTTCGCCTCAGTCGATTATCCTTGGAAAAAAATGCATTGGTCTTAAGGCTTTGCGGTGATCACTTTTTTTACGTTTTATTGTGTTATGGACAAAGTTCGGGATCTTCCTTTTTATCGTTTACCTGGCAAAAACTCAAGACTACTCCTCAAGTCCACATTCCAAAACTGTAAGTACCGCTGAATGTCTTTAGTTGTTACGTTATTGTTATGTAATACTTAGGGATAGGGAATAACATATACTAAAAAAATACACTCATCTTTTCCCTATATCTCAAAAAAAAAAAAACGACAACTAGATAAAAGGGTGAAACAGGTTAAACACGCTTTTCTTTTAGATTATGTAAATTTGACGTAAAACAAATCTTGCCTACTGACTTACATGTTTTTCTTGGTAATGTGTTAAATGAAACTTTGCTGGCTGGCTCATAACTTACTTCTGCTATCGCTGGCTGGCAAACACCGAATTCCGTTTCACTCTGGCTGGGATTGCGTAATTTTTGTTTTTTTAACCTTGCTGGCTGGCAAAAAACCGTCAAACATGATTGCTGGCTGGGATATTTATTTTCTGAAAGTCTTACTGGCTAGCAGTGTAGTGCGGGTATTTTTTTCCCAGGAAAGTTAAATATTAACATAGGTTGACGGAAAAGCACTTTGCTAGCGTTTACGACATCGTATAATCAATTTTGTGAAAAATGTTCGTTGGGTACTCCTGTATTTTAGTATTATAATGTCATTTAGCTATCGATCATTTGTTCCAATCGGTTGCGCTGTGATGAGAGCTCTTTCTCCCCCAGTCTAAAACTTTCAAATGTAGTGATCTTATTAGTAATTTCTGGACTCGATAAATTAAAAAAAAACCCAGATTAAATGGTATATTTTTACCATCTTCAAAACATTTTAACTTTATTGATATGAACCAATTACAATTGTAATATATATTCTCAACATTATAAACTACTAGTATTCTTCTCTCTCAACAAATAGGGTGTGTTGTTCTTCTTCTCATTATTATTCTTATTATTTTTATTAGCATAATAATTATTATTATTATGTGTTGTTGTTGTTTTTTATATTGGTAAATCTTTTCGCCACTCTTGGTACATTCAGTATGAAGATTTTTTGACATAGTTTTGATCTCTCTCCTCTTTAGTTAGTTTTCTTCATTGCATGCACATGGTTCACAAAATCTAGTAAACTTTTTAAGACACTTAACTGTACACAGAACTTTTTGCCAATGAAAATTTGGAAACTCGGCCCTCTATTTATCACGTCACTCGTCATTCGTCCTAAACCACCTAGCTTTTTCTCTTTGCCCTCTTTCTGACTTTGATAAATAATACTTTCAGAGTTTCCGTTATTTGTTAATTATTCCAAAGCAAACTGAAATCTCATGAACTTATACTCACTCGATCAAATATTTATCCCTTTGCCTTCAAACAGAGAGTACAAGAGGTTTCAGTTTCCGTTTATCTTTAGTGTCATTTTTCCAATTGTATTGCTGGAAAGCTAATATTTTCACCACTCAGAGAGAAAAAGGCCGATTAAGTTATTCTCAGTTAGATCCTTTCTTTAGTGGGCAAAAATCGCGAAAATATTTCGAAGTATATCCATAACAGTTTGTCGAATGTGTCTCATCTTCCAGCAGTAGATTAAGGGATTGAGGGATGAATTGAGAAACACAAGAGTCAATGTGATATGATATAAATGAGATAACAAGGGAGTTTTACTATTGGTCATGGCAAAGATAACACAATATAGTGGCAAATAGCAAACTAAGTACACGAAATAAACGTAGAATGTAGCCAGTGAAGATTTTTTCAGCCTTGCGGCATTTGCCATATCTTCATTCTGTGTCGCCTGTTGCACTTGCAGAGCGTGAATCTGATTTGTGTGGTGTCTCACGGCTGCGTATATCTTGCAATAAAGCAATCCTGTAGTTACGACACAAACAGCTACAATGACCGCTCGCAAAATATCATTATCATACAACTGACTTAGGACGCAAATTGATGCACTAAACACCCAGAATGAGATCACAACAGCAACAACACGTTTGTGTGTCACAAGCTCCTGATATCTGAGATGAAGCTGAATAGCCAAGAATCTGTCCACAGCTAATGCAAAAACACCAAAATGCGAAGCAAAGACCAATGTTTTTCCCTGGAATCTACGCGCTTCTTTTACTGTATAATAAGCAGTACTGTTTGTGTTTTGTTTTATCTCCATCACAAGAAATGCAACATACAGTGGTTGGACAAGTAAGCCTACACCCAGATCAGACACAGTCAGGCTTAGTAGCGATGTTTTTAAAGTCTTTGGCAACGACGACGTTTTTCTGAGCGCTTGCATTGTTATGATGTTTAATACGATGGTGGTGAAAGACAAGAAAGCGTTGAAGAAAACAAGTGTCAAATGCAAGCCTTCAGCACTTGCCATCTTTTTTTTTAAATAACCCTAATCAGTGTTCAGTTTCTATAATATGCAAAGAATTTCATTGCTTTCTATGTTCCATCCGTTTTTGAATGACACTGACCTTCAGCTTCCACCATTGAATGGAGCGTTATATACAGTCTTAAGTTTCAGCAGCTGTGTAGAACTGAAGCGGGAAATTACTCTTTGCTAGACTTACTGAATATTCTCTAGACTTCCTCCTCCGATGGCAATTGGTTTTTAACTGAGTACTGTTGAGTCTTCCGCGACAATAGTCAAAAAAGTCCCTAAGTCGTGCTCACAATATCCAAACTCTCACCTTGCTTGAAATTGAAACTTTGCATGTCTAACTTTAAATGTAACGTCATCATCACACAGTAATTAGCATTAATTTTCTTTCAAGGGAAACGCAATAGGTGGTATAAATGTTGAAGTTCGTCAGTTAATAGGAAGGAAGTTATATGAAACTACTGATGCAATATTAAATAAGCAAAGGCAGTTGGTTGTCAATCATGAATCGCAAACATACAGTCAGACAACGAGCTGAGAGGTGACCTGAGAGGAAAACGGAATTTTTACGTCGCAAACCAATCCAACAGTATTTGCTGGACCCATGAACACATTTTTTGATAAACTGCATGTTCACGGATGACTTAAAGAGTGTGAGGCGGCCTAAAGATACAGCACCCTAGTTACTTAATAAATCATCTGTTCCTTAATAATTAAAGCAGCTAATAAGATGTAGGTCGTATTATATAACTTCAGTTTCTTCAGTTTAAAAGACACAGGCTGAATATTTTTATTTTTTTTTGCCGATTTTAGGCTGAAAATGTTCTTGTATTATTCTTTAATTGTATTGAAAGAAAAAACAACTATCATGATACTTTTTATTTTTGAGGTTTATTTCTTTTGTGCTGTATGCTGTACATGTGTGCAACATCATGATGTATCGTTCATCAAACGGTCATTTATCAACATTTGGCTATAGCAACTAGTGCAGGTTTTTTCATTTTGTTGGCTATTTTTGCCAGAAGGATAAAGTTCGTCAGTCAAATGGAAGTAAGTTATTCGAAACTATTGGCGCGATATGAAAGTAGAAATGGCAGCTGGTTTGCGGTGAATCGTAAACACAAAGTCAAACAGAAAAGAGTTAAACGATCGTTTAGAGGAAATGCGGACTACTAGGTCCGAGACCAATCCTACATGTTTGCTGGATTCAAGGGAAACAAACGCACGTTTTTTTAGTAACCATGACAAACGACGAGTCTCTTGACATGAGAGAGGGAACTTGTTCCCCGTAAAAAAAAAAAAAAAAACTAGCTAAGCTTTTAAAATATAGACCAGCACAGTAGGTAGTTAGTCTCGCTTGTGTGCGCGCCAAAAGGGGAATCATGGTCTCAGGCGCTACTAGTGGAGATCGTGGAAACTGAGGATGGAAATTGCTACCTATCACAGCGCCATGCTCTATTTTGCGAAGAAAGCTTAGGAAAGATTGATGCAGAGATGTCGAGCTTTCCGGGAACGGGTCGGTCCACGAATTCTATTGCTTGAATGCGTTGATTACTTTAGAGCAAGTGAATACTTCACTGAAAACTTCGATGGTGAGGCTATAAACTGGTCGGGCGTTGTAAACTTTCATTGTATGAAAATGAGTCTTGTGATGAGCATGCCGTTTATTTTTGGCGATGATTAAAATGATGCGCCATGTTCATCACGTTTTTACTTTCTAGTAATGATTTGTATTTGTACACGCGTATATTCTGAAGAAAAAATTCATTAAATACTCTGAAGAATACTCGACCGTCGATAAAGTGGGAAGTGAAACCTTTTAGCAAAGAAATCCTGCCTCGTGTAGAATTAATCGCCTCCTTATCTCTTATCTAATCTCCAAGCAAGGGAGACTATGCATGGCGTTCTTGTTGCAAGTTAATCCAGGGAGCATATTACATTATGACTAAAGGCTCGGTTACCAACATGGTGGTATCGCGTGTTATAAATGGCAACGATCGTTTACGAAAGGGAAATAGGCGTCGGCGAGGCTGAAGACTTAAGCATCTTTTGCCGTTGCAAAGTGCTTGAGCAATGCCGTGACTTTACGCTCGCAATAGATATTAAATTATGTTCATTGAACCAATGCTTAAGGTTGAAAGCTGTTATTCCGTAAGTTTTGCTCAGCAGATAGTCGCTATAAAGTTTTAATATTTTTCTTGCAGACAAATTCAGTTCAGGCAAAAAATTTCCTTGAAATCTCTGAAAATCTTCATGCCCCAATAGAAGGTTAAGGTTCTACAAGGCTAGCAGTGTCTAAACAAAGTTTTTTAAATCTCCTGAGACAAAATGGCTGCCGCGTGACAAAGGTCTATTTTGGCGTTTTTGACGTCTTGGTTCACCACAAACATTTTTGGCGAAGCTCGCCCGCGCAACGGTGCACCATGGGTAAGAATTTTGGTTCACTGTGCATAAATAATCACGTGAGCGTACGCAAACCCTTCCGCACCACAGGCATATTAATGTAAAATAACTCAATCAACAGGTATGGCAAATGCAACACGGGTTTTTTGGCGGGAAACCTAGAGTCCACCCCGACTTTTTAGAGAGAGAAAGTCCATCCGGACTTAGAAGAGAGAAAAACCAACAACGAAGGTCGCGATCCATTCAACCAAAATTCCAACCGGTCCGACCGGGAAAAGAGGACCACCTCAAAAGGTGGACCCGTTTTTTCGAAACTTTCCGGTTGGACCGAACCGATCCATTGAGTTTTGGACCGAAATTTCCGGAAAGTTTGGTTGAATGGATCGCGCCCAAAGACAAGTGCGACTAAATTTTAAAATCTTTAATGACGTCGACAACAGAGCTAAAGCGTTAGACA
>BOPM01000186.1:50648-61536 GCA_022179025.1 Porites australiensis
GTGGCTTAATAGAGGATTTACGGTAAGCGGCAAAACCTTATTTGCTCAGTCAAAACGTTTTCCTCCAGAGCATAATCTACTAGTCAGAGAAAAGCATTCATTGGAACAAGCAGCATTTTGGCATGAGGTAAAAGTCGTGTGTTGCCCACCGACCCCCTTTTTACGTATGAAGGTAGGTTATTTAGTGTAGTCCTTTTAAGTAGTCCATTTTGGTAGTCCATTTAGCATCGTGGTAGTCCATGGACGGGGGATCAGCGAAATGAAGCCAACGGGAATACAATCAGAGACAGAAAAGGTACTAGTTACGAAGTAGCCCCAGTTCAGCTAAGATCATCTTTATTAACGGATGTAGATAATTATTTCGGACTCCCTGCAATGTAATTGAAAAAAAAAAAATATCTGTGGACTGTCATAATCGTGTGAGACCCGATCTACCTAACAAGCAAGAGGAAATTAACATGCAATACACTGCAGTTGAAGGGTTGTTTTATTCGCATCACAATACCTCTGGGAGTATACTGTACAGCAACAGAGAGTTCTATTATTCTTGCTATTGATAATTTCTCCTTAGAAAAAGCTTCCCAGGATTGAAACGTTGACGGACATGTCTATGGGTCATAAAAATAAATTTCACTCTCTATTCCTCTGTGTCAGCGCGCCGCCATAAATACTGTCTTACTTCATTTTCCCTCAGTTAGACGGTTACCTGGCATCATGTTAGCCCAATCCAGGTCAAAGACAACAGCTAAACGACAAATAATCTGTAAAACTCAACATCTTTACTATACTCGACACTCAGTCGTCCAATTCAGGGCTCGGGCCCGGTCCATTTCAGTCCTCTCTACTTGGTCCTCTACAATCACAAATACAATTGACAGCGGCCAAAAGGTTAAACAAAACAAAAACAAAAACAAAAAAAACAACAACAACAACAAAAAAAACGATGTCGAACGAACTGTTCTACTTGAACACGAATCATTTTCTTAGGAAAAGCCAATATTCTTCGTCTGTAGCCACCGAATCTTCCACGACAGTTAATGGAAGCCGTGTACGTGTGATACGTGTTATCCTCGTGGATACTTAGATACTTATTAATTCAACTGAACACCGATAGGAACAGGTTTTCCATAAGCATTCTTTGTTTTGGCCAATGATTAAGTGCAACATATTGCGGTAGGTTGGATTTTTCTCGCGAGACGCGGGGGAATTCAAAAACGTGTTTACTATCTTGGCTGGGTAATCGGAAACTTATCAAAATCTTCCTAAGGAAGGTTTCTTTTTATAGGGACCCACCGCGTTTATGAAATTTAATCCTGCCCCAGCCGGTAATACGGCCAATTTTTTTTTTACTCATTGGTTACAAACAATAAACCAGCCCATCACATACCACGATGAACAATATCTTTCCTCAATATTTCTATACTAGACGCCACTCCTATATATTCAACCCACCGTTTCCAATATGCAATGAATTAAACACACTTAGAGTAGTTTAAAGGCATTATCAGATGAAGCTTTCTCAGAGTGATGTTTTGAATATCATGAATATTCAAAATTTCAAATGTGTGTGAGTATAAGACCTCTAAATATTTCTAAATTTTTCTGAGGTTTAACACAGTAGGTTTTTTTGTTTTTCACAACCTTTAAGCTATAATTGAAATTAAAACAATTCTTGCATTTGGAAAGAATCGGTAAGGGGAAAAGCTAGGGAACAGGGAAAAGCCCCATCTACGAAAAGGGGTTTCACTTTAAAACACTTGCTTACACACACACTCACTGTGACACTACTTTACACTACTTTCGTTTTCAAGCGTAAATATGACTGATTCTAACAATGAAAACGTCTTTTGTTGTATCTCCACTCCAGACGTAATAAAAACATAGGCACGCTAAACGTGCATGAGCTATTTCGAATTCTTCAGTGTAACTTTAATGCTTCGGTGTAACCTTACCAAGCGTGATGAATCTACCTTTTTCGTCCTAAATTTAGATTGGGTTTTTGTGCGAAATTGGGCATTGCGGTACATAAATGAAAACGCGAAACGCTCAGCTGAGTCGATCGTCAAGCTATATATTCACTTTCCTCTGTCTTTCCCTGTTACATTTGGAGCAAGTTAAACAAATTGTTAAAGTAAAATAAATTTCTACTCACCAAACGTTGATTAGAAGGAAAACTCTAAGGTTTCCTCGGAGTTTCTTATGTCAAAATGTGACTCATCGAATACTGAGTAGTTACGAAATACCAGGATTTTTATCATTGTGGTAGATGGTTGCATCATAATAATTCACGAGGTTTTCACGTGCGACTCTACTCAGTGAAACAGTCTTCAACTCCGTCAACTTATTTCTTCACGTTTTAAAAGCTATTGCCTCTTAAAAGACAAGAGCCTTTTTTAAGGCATTGGTTACCAAACGAAACAGGTCTTCATACGTCCAAGTTACTATTTTTATTGTGAAAAGCCAATCTGCATGAGATGTACTGTCACACAACTGGCACGTGAAAGTGTTGGACTTTGCCCCCTTTCGTGGTTCGTACTGGAGGGAATTCGAGTTGTTATCACACAGTAATCTAGTAAACAGAATTATAAAAATAACTCATGCACACAACCTGCATGTCAAGATGTTGGTCTTTGGCCCTTTTACAATTCGTACGTAAAAAAAAAAAAAAAAGGCAAATTGTTTTACTACAAAATACTCTCAAGCGATTTTAAGAAATCACCTCAGCTTTATTACAACATCTCCAATTAAATTATGTTTCATGCAACGTCAAGGTTGATAGCCTAACATTTATTAACTTCCAAGAAAATTATCAAACTGTCGAGATATATTTCTTCTTATATCATGTTACTCAACTCAATACAACAGTATCTAATTATTGTGTCACCTAGCTTCTTCCAATTTATTTCCTAACGCTACTGTTTCCACTTAAGTTACGCATCTTCACTAACTAAGATACGTTTCAGTAACTATAATACTTAGTATGCAGGAAGGATGTATCATGTTGTTAACTTATTATTCTTTTTTTGTTGTTGTTTTGCCAGAACGAAAAAGGTCTGTTGAACTTTGTAAGCGAGAGAATAATATTTTTAAAGCTTGTTTACAGGATTAACAATACTCGGTACAGCTTTCAAAAAAATAAGCTGCCTTTTAAACTTCTAAAACCACATTTATAGGGCGCATACTTTCAAATTAAAATCTATATCTAAATATCAATTATTGTTTCATTGGAATAGCTTTGAAAATATATATTATCTTTTATACTCTACCCAGTTGTAGAAGGTGAAGCAGAACTCATATTGACGTGCGTTGTACCGATAGCCGAATTAGGTCAGAAATGCCTTGAAGCAGGATCCACACTAAAATATGAACCCTTAAACAGCTGCATCACTGTACACAGCGTTTAATGTAATTCTTCCAAACACCTGTAGCCATAATAAAAGACGAAAAAATTGTGAAGAATCAAGATGGCGGTCTCAAAGTGCCCTTGTTCGACCTTTAGCAATGCCATGTTTAAATAGATGCCAAGATCTCATTGGTTCCTACGCATCAACTCATAGTACCTTCAACCTTATTGGCTCTTGCAACAAACATCCGATCATACAAAGATACAAAGTTGCAAAGATACAAAGATACAAAGATACAAAGCCACAAAGATACACATATACTCACACCACTGACATATGAGCTATTTTTTTCAAAATAGCTCAATAAAATCACTTTACGTTCACTACCAGCTGATTCAGATGTCACGGCGAACTGAGTGTATGTCTTCCTCGGAGAGTCTGGGTACGATTGCGCTTCACCTGTAGCTACCTGTAGTGAAATGACCTTCATTGACAAGCTGTTATCATTGAAACACCGATGTGAAATGCCAATCTTGCGACCTCCAGAGTTGTACTGAAGAGGCTCATTTTGTTAGTCATTCGATACGGTGTTACACATGGTAGGCAGCTGTTGGTGTTTGAGCGCACCAATAGCACACAAGTTCTTCTCTTCCATTTCTCAGAAAATGCCCCTGTTGTACGGTGAAGCTTATAAAGCTACGTACACCAAAAGCAAGAAAAAAAGCTAATACGGTGTGAGAAAACCAAACCACAAGTGTAGTGATTATGAAGCCCGACAGAAGTCTCTTACCGTATTTATTCGAATAAGCGCCTAACCTCGAATTAGCGCCCACCTCGAATAAGCGCCCATCCTCACCCCACCCCCTTTCCTCTCACACCCCACAAAAATTGAATCAGTACTAATAAGAGACTTCCCCGAAGACGGAGTTTTCTTCAGAGTATTTTGCTGAAACCTTGCTTTGTTACATTTTCGCGTTTTGTTTTTATTATTTATTGTTTTGTTACAAAATAAACATACTACACTTGCGGAAAATGTTGAAAATTTAATAAGCGCCCAGCCTCGAAAAAGCGCCCACCTCGAATAAGCGCCCACTCTCAAGGTCCAAAAATGTAATAAGCGCCCAGGGCGGTTAATCGAATAAATACGGTATGTCATTATTTTCTTAGCCTTCGTTGGACTTGACCGTGCAAAATCACAGCAATATCATTCTGAAATAGCTGACCCGAAGAAATGTTCCACTTATAGGCACAGTGACTGAAGTAAAAAAAAAATATATACAAATACAAATACAAATCTACCTGGAGTTACGAAAACCGGGTTAGCAAACATTTTGTAATGTTTCTCCACCTCTCCTATCTAATAGCTTGTTTTCTGTGTTGTTTGCTTATGTCGAAGTCTTGTGGTTGGGGATTTGTGTAGAATTCTGTGTTTAACACAAGTGACAGTTATCAATTGGAAATCAGCAGGCGCCTAAGGCTGGTTTCGGTGCCGTTTAGCAGTTTGGTTTTACATATTGGTTCCCTTGAGAAAAGTTTCCCGGAAAGCATCATGTAAAGCTCTGAGATGGAACAAAGTTATTACGATTCGCAGAGTCTGCATCGTCCAATATCGTATTATATTCTCGTTTCATTTGGCTAAACGGATCAATCACTCTGATCCGGGCTCAGACAGAAAGGTACGATATTGTTCGCTTTTCTAAGGTGACCACTAAGTCTTTGTTGACATCGGGAACAGGCTCTTAGGAGTCAAATGAATTAGGTGAGAGCAAAATTGCAGGTGAACTTTGACCCTGGCCTGGTGTGAAAACAAGGCTAAGGTGATCCGCCGACCGTGTGACTCTACATCCGGGAACTTGAATAAGGCGTGGCAATAGGCTGAGTTTTTCCGAGTTATTCGATGATATTTCCCTTATGTTAAACGTGAGAAGATTATGCGTGGTTGTGGATAGTCTTATCAGTGCCGCGAAAGTGTATGATTCCCGCATGGTGTTGACAGGTATGTGATCGCGTGGTTGAACTGCGGTTTCGCCAAAATATTCTGTGTCAGCCATTAATATTGTTTCGTCGGTGTTTAGCTTAGCTGATTGTACCTTGGAAAAGCAACTCTCGACTCAGGAAAATTGAATCTAGGTCTAGTTTCAGCAGGCTCTAATGGCATTGCACCATAGGCCGGTTTTTGCAGATAAGAAGGTGATAATTTGTGCACTGTTTCATTCAGTTTGTTGTCTATTCCATGCGGAATCCTGTTGTTTGTCAGACCGCGAAAAAAGTAGTGTTTTGCTAACTATTTAAGTCATTATGTAAGCCTTAACCAGGCACTCTTTCGCTGCAGCTCACTCAACTTCAAAAATTTCTAGACTTAAATGGCACCGGTTTGAATCGAAACTTCGCGAAGTCCGTTTACTGAATAAATGTTCTAAAATTTGCGTCATTTCAAATTTGGACTCGTTGGAATGCTTCTAGGGACCATTAACGTACTGCCCGGTGTCATATAAAGGCTTTTAATAGGCCTTTGAATGCGTTTTGTTGTTTTAAATTGCCAAGTAGTAGTAGGAGTTGATATTTTTGCTTACCCGGTTTTCAAAAATCCAGGTATAAATACAAAAACAAAAAGACTGACACAATCGTTTTTATCTGAGCTTTTATTCTATTTTGCGGGTTCTCCTCTGCTAACCATTTATGATTCAGCCCCAGATATTCGATGCTTGTTTGGAACCAAAGAAAAAAGGCATTCTACAATCAAAGCTAAGCAACAAACGAGAAGCTTTCTCGTATATATCCTAGTATTAAAGGGACGCGATCACGGTTATGCGCATGCGCGCCGTTTGTCTCTTCAGAGTAAATCTGTTGGGTCAACACTAAATTCGAAATCGCCATTACTGGTACAATCATTGAATATCCTTCGTTTTATTCCGACATCCGTCGCTTTGGCTGGCCTAGTTATACTTTGGTAGTGGTGATTAACGTGTGGTTGTGTTGTTTGACCGGGTACGTTTGAAGAAGACGCAAAAAATAATGTTTTGATATCATGGAGGTTCAGAAGAACATCGTGGCCGTCCGGCAACAGGACATTCTCAAGAGTCTTTGGAGATAGAGAAGCTTAGCCGATCGATCTGGTATGGTTCTAGGAGTAGTGTGTGGCTTACGAAAAGAATACACGACACTTGGAAAGTGGTTAAAGGCATGAGTTCGTCCAACTTTGATTTGATTTTTGACTCCGACCTGTAGTTATATACCACAACAGGCCGTGCGATCTTCACCGATCTGGTACACTTGAAATGTTCCTTGTATCTTTGCATTTCGATCGTATATGTTTAAGAGTTGATGTTTTTAAAATAAATTATTTCCTGAATATTCTGTTTATAATCTAGTTTCTTTATGTGTTCTACTCGATAACATTTGTTTTGCGGAACACCGACCCGATGCAACGCGAATGAATTTGTTCATTTGCTGATAAGCAATTGAAATTTATGCTCAATTAAGGATAATCTTTATACTCATACGTTGTGTGTTTTTGTCACCGGTCAGGCGCTATTTGTAGGTATTTCTGGCTTTATATAAGGCGAACTGAGAGAACAGTAATAATATGTTTGTTTAAAAATTTTGTTTGCTGATCGGTGACTGCTTTGTTAGCGTGGTACGACCTCGTAAAAATACACGTTGGTAAATGTTTGTTTCAAAGCAGGACAGGGCTGTAAATCTTATTCTTATCGGCTGCAACATATATCTGAGGAGTAGCAAAGAATAAAGTTGAATTATGGGGATATATAAAATCAAACCAAATGCCCGGAAATACTCTCGCGTCGCGAACAATGAATTTGAATTTTTGTAAATTTACTTGCGTGCATCTAACTCGCTTCCGATTGGTTTAAAAACAATCAGCTAATGTCAGAACTCACACATGCGCATTAACGTGAACCAGTCCCTTTAAAAGCGATGTTTGCCCAGTGTCCTTTTGGTTGTGATGCTGTGGACAGAGTGACACTACTTATTGTAATTGTAATAATTTTAAGAACACTGTTTTTAAAAATCTATATCTTGACAAAGCTTGACCTTTAATGGACGTCTTCTTTTCTTTCTTTTTGGCTCCCTTTTTCTTCAGGTCAACTTCTCACAGTTGTCTCACTGAGCTTTTATACCCAGTGGTGGTTCTAGGAGAGGGACCGGGGGGGCCGGCCCCCGATATTTTTAGACCAAATTGAGGCTAAAAATACTTTTTTGAAGACGCCCCCCCCCCTCCTCCCCCTTTCTTAGGGTCTGGATGATCACCCACCCCTACCCTGGATCTGCCACTGATACCTAACAGTTGCTTTGACATTACTGAGTATGTATCCTGGAAAATCTAGATGCCTAGCTGCCTGAATTTTTCATTTTTAACTGCCTGGTTAATCGAACATTTCACACTGCTAAGTCTAAACTGCACGCCTGTGCATAGTGATAACGCAGAAATTCGTGAGCTTTTCTGCCGTACGTGTAAGTCTCGTGCAACTTTACGTGACGCATTTTTTGGTGAGTCAACTTAGTTGCGCGTTCAGTTTGAACGGGGGCATTTTTTGCTTTGCATTGTGCCACACCGAACGAGAAGTAAAAAATGGAAGCCATCCCGTTTCCTCAACCAGTTAGATTCACTCATTATTAAGGGTAGGTGAGGCATTGTAAAGGGTCTCTTTTAAAATTACTGTAGGTTTTTAGATTATTCATGTGAGAAAAAGCGCTAGAAATGGAGGACAAAGTTATGAAAAATTAATACTTTTTGTAACTTTCTTTCATATGTAATCTTTCGTGTCTGTTGGTTATCAGATATTATAACGTGAAAGCTAGGTAAACGACATCAAAAGCTACAAAATGTCACCGATTTTAGTGTCAATGGAGTGGTAGAAAAAGAGGCAACAGGCCTCAGCCTACGGGAGATAAACACTGAATCAGAAATGAATTTAGTTCTTACAATCAAAATCTTTTGAAATCAAAACAAAAGTTGGAGAGTAAGTCAGTAACACAATACAAAGGAGGCCACTAATTCAGTTTTAGGGGAAGGAGAGGGGCTTATTCCTCTGGGTTCTCCTTCGAGTGTCTAAATGCTTACTTAGAATTAATTCCTCCAAGAAAAAGTAAAGTTTGAGTTCGACACAAATCTCTCGAGCAAGGTTGGTTTTTCCTCCAACTGCTTTCTCACCTGGTCGCGTTCTTCGACCAACTGTTCCACTTGAGCTTGTGCGGCCTCTATCTCATGGCGCAGCTTTTCCTGGTCTTTCTTGTGTTTCGCCTCCATCTTTGCTATGTCGTCTTCATGGTCCTTAATCATCTGCTCCCTCTGGGTCTGAAGTTCATTCATCTCCTCTCCGAACTTCTCTCTTTCCTCGTCCTGTTGCTGCCGTAACACCACCATCTACAATTGGACATGAAACAAACAATAAACGTTTTCACTGTAAACCTATCATATTTGGCCTTTCTATGAGTTCGTGTCGAATTGGAATTGTTATCGAGCATTTTTAGATTACTAGATGATGAAAGCCGTGATCTTCAAACGCACTTGCCAAACTTCACCCTGTCAACTCAGTAAATAAGCACAACACAGAAAATCCAGTTTCCCGTTCACATGTTGGTTATACAGTCTTATAAGCCGCCGATTATTTTTGTCGCGATTTCACTGGCCATGTTGGGTCACACGTAGTAGTCAATCAGGCGATATAACCCTTTCTCGTCGACATTTGCCCTACGGGTTTTCGGTCGCAAAAAACATAACAAAGTCGACAAAGATAGTGTCAAGGAGCAGGAAACCAAACCCCTTTCTAGCTTGCTGGAATATAGCTGATTCCGTGATTGTCCTCAAAATTTCAAATCTGCCCCTAAAGCTTTCCATCTCGGCCAAATGTATATTTTTCAGCAGCGGGTATCAGCCGCCGGTTAACATTAATTGTTGAAGATCTAGATATGCATGAAATGGTGATGTAACTCTTAGTGATATCATATATTTTTAAGTGCGAGCATAGAAATACCTCTTTCTTGAATGCCAGATTCTCTTGACGCAATCGTTCTTGTTCCTCCTGTGAAAAAATAAATCTGAAATTCACCAATAATTTACTATCCTCCACCCACAACTTCATCGTCGATTCACCATTGTCGCATAAGATCAATTTACACATGCCTTAGATATAATTTTAAGATCAAGACTGGCCACTAACTGTCTACGAAACGGCAGGTTTAGAATTAGAATCGGTGCTAAAATAATCAAAAAAAGGGCTGAAAAATAAAGAAAGTGTTAAATGATATTCGTTGGTGATAAAATTAATGTAGCACATTTTTTCCAGGAACCGGCCAGTCTCAGCTGTGCTTGGCATGTCATCAGAAACACGAGTTATCAACTGTATATAATTATCATTATCAATATCATATTACCGTCATTATCATTATCATTATCATCATCACCATTATTATTACAAGTGATACCGGTAAAAGTAAATTATAATTATTTTACATTATATAAAGCTTCGAGTTTAAACCTTAAAATAATTTGATCAAAAAGGGTTAGCTTTTACGTCTTTCTTCGGTGTCGCAAATTTATACGACGAAGTCATGGGTTCGAGGTTGTCCGTTATAATGAGAAGTGATACCATTTGCTTTTATTGAAATGAGTGAATGAAAATTGGTTACTCTTTTTGACATAATATATAGATTTAGCCAGGGCTAAAAGCGAAGCTCCCGTTAATAAATTCATAATTTAAATTATACAATAAACTTGTAATCCACAGATCAGGGCACATTCATTTGACTTTTGAGGCAAAGGCTGAGTGATTTTAGAGAAAAATCAGAATTCGATCCTCCAAGAGTGAAACAAATTTTACATCAAGTTATTTGTACACCGAAAAATAGCAATCATGTTCGATCACAGTAGATTAGGCCTGGAAAACAAATAGACCTATTCGTGTATTGTATTTGCATTAGCTGTAGCATCATAATGTGGCATTCACCAGTCTCTCCAACATTGCTCCGTTAGAGAGACTATGGATAATTGGACAACCCCCAGAGGAGGAGTGAACGTCTTCCCACAGTGCATTGCGATTGTGTTTCTTCCAAGATGGCGGAGTTTTCCCTCGCACGTCGTGTTTTTACTGTGTTTTTGTGTGTCATTTTTACCGGGTTAGAATCCTAACTAGAGGTAAGTAAGACCATTCATACATTCTTTGTCTTTTTATCTTTTCATAAAAGGAAGCTTTACAAAGGTATATTTTTTCGTATTTGAATTGTAATATCCTGATCTGTCATCGTTCACTGCCTAGGAATGGTTCCGAAAACATGTTTGTAGTTTCTTTTCTAGTGGGGTATTGTTTAATTAAGTCCGACATTTAAGTAATTCAGAGGTTTATCTTCTTATTTTTACTAAAGTGACCCAAAGTGACCCAGAAATTTGAACATTTTGAAGACCGGGAAATCGGTCAACTTTGGCGGTTTTGTGATAAGTCTTACAGAATGCTGCGAAACGTGGCATCACTCAGGAAATGCAGAGACTCTGAAAGAAGGATTTTTTTGTTAATGATTCCGATTTT
>BOPM01000186.1:62966-73532 GCA_022179025.1 Porites australiensis
AACACTACGTGACCTCAATAGATAGAAAAATGAGCCCGCGATCCACTCAGGTGATGATGGTCAGCGTATACTCTAGTTTGACAGCTGTCAATTAACCTTCATTAGAATGGCGAATATTCGAATTAACAGACTACGAGTGTGAGTAGGACATTTCCGTCCGGCATGTAGTGGAAAATGCCAGATCGTGTACCTGAGCGAACCTGAGCCCTCGTTATTAGTTTTCTGATAGCGGTCTGCACATGTCCCATTTTGACAGCTATTAATTGACCTTAATTTGGCCTGCCAATATAACTTTAAACGACTGTCAGCCAACTGACAGCCTTGCCCGGCGTAGTTTCGATTTTATGTTGAATTGGTAAGTGTGACATATTATATCAGCTTATATATAGGGGCAAAACGACTGGTCTTTTATCTCAGCCCGCGAGACGGTCATATGATAATTGTCAGCGGATGTCTGATTTTGACAGCTGTCAAGTGTGTGTACGGACGGGCGCACGCTACGTCATAACCAAATTTTCTGGGATGGATGGTTTACCAAATTTTCTTACCCATGGTGTTCCGCTGCGCGCGCGCTTCGCGCGCGCGTGAGCTCCGCTACAAATCATATTCAGTGACATATAAATCATGTCAAAGAGAAAGTAAAATCAACTACGTGATAGCTGATTCTTAAGTCGTGGCACAAGCCGATGACTGGAGCTACAAAGAGATAGGAATTGCTCTTACTGAAAAGAAAAGAAAATAACTTTATAAAGAACAGCCTGCAAACCACTAAGCTGCTATTATAGGCCACTTTAAAACGTGGAATTTCTTATGAGAGCCGAACACCTATTTTAGTCGATGAAAATAATTAAATACGGCAGACGATTCAGACCTCGAGTATAATGGTGGCGAATTTAAATCGGTTTGTTGTGAATATTCCCAGTCTCTAGAAAAAAAATTGTTATCCACAATATACATTAATATTCGGCACATGTGAAATGCGACTTCTAAAACAAATGTTGAACCAAAGTCGAATTTTCGACGGTTTCAGTCGCAGATTCGGCAAAGTCGTATTTAATTTGAAACTGTCTAATTTGGTTGATTCAGACGTCGCATCTCAAAGCAGTTATCTCTCGAATTAAGTAGGAACATGTAAAATTCGACGTTTGAACTGGGTAATGATAACGGTGTCCAGTATTATTAAAAATACCGGTAGATACGCTAAATAAATCTATAGATTTAGCCCGGGCTAAAAGCGAAGCCTACGTTTCTATATTTATGATAAAAGCAATCAAATTCAAATTAATAAAATGAACTCTAAGCCAAATAGGGGGAGGAGCTAAATGGTTAAGAAAAAATATCCCACAAACAAACCTGAATTGAAAAAATTGTGAAATTGTGGGTCTCTTTAGTAGCAGCAATTTACAGGCTACGATTTCTAAGGTCAGTATTTCTGCCTTAAAGGGAAGACCTAAAATGAAAATTAGACCGACTTAGGGACTTTTGCGTCCCCGTAAGCCTATTATATTATATTTTCTTCTTCTTTTTATTTATTTATATATATTTTTTTAAACGGTCCCGGACGAACAGTTATGTAAAAAGATTAATAATCAATTTAATGTTATGTTGCGCTTTCGAAAACTCATACGCAGGGAAATCTTATTCAAGTTTTACAAAGCGTATATTCTACCTCATTTTTATTATTGCTCCTCTGTCTGGCACTTTTGTGAAGCGCGCGATGCGGATAAGCTTGAAGCTTTAAATAAAAGAATACTTAGATTTATACTTGGAGATCACTTGTATCCATGCAACACTCTTCTCTCAAAAGTCAACTCCACTTCGTTGTGGAACAAACGCGTTCAAATTTCCTCATACTGTTATATAAGAGTTTGTTTTTCACTCATTTTCCTGCTTATATGAAGAATATGTTTTCACTACGGTCCTCTTTCTTATTATCTCCGTGGCAACTACATTCTTTCACTAAGTAAACCTAAAACAACTACCTATGGGCTTAACTCCTTTTCTTACTTTTCAGCTAAGCAGTGGAACGCACTGCCGGCCTTTTTTCGTACAGTTTTTTGCAGACTTTAAGACCAAAATACAGGATGTTATCTTCATGTAGATTCTTTTTGCTTGACATACTTATTAACTTAAAATTGTAAATTGTAAATAATATTACGAAAAGTTGCTCTTGGCAAAAGCAACAGATTTGTAACGAAATGAACAACATTTAAAAGCACAGAAATAATGACCTTTCAGTCTCTTACACTATGACGCTCATAGCGAGATGCCCGACTAAAACAGACCTAGAATCCACCTTTCTTGAACCCACAATCGGTTGTCTAAGACAAAATCACTTCAACTAAACACTTATAAAGCGTCTTCATGCTTGTACACAATATTCTTATAACACGAGCGCCACGACATACCTGAAATCTGTCTGTCAACAACTTCAGGAAATTACACAATTAACTACGTTCGCGCCACTGATAAAACTAACCACAACCAACCAGACACAATGTTTCCACACTTAATACGGGCGAAATATCATCACATTACTCTCTCTCAATAAGGAAACTTAAGATAGAGACGTTTTCGGGGCGACGGCGACCGGACTGGCAGAGCAAGCCTGGAACAGAGGCAGCCGTCACTTCTCTCCAAAATTCGAACATTAAGATCGCGGTGAACTCAGGAGGACTACGCCTTGCATTGGAAGACTACGGAAGAGGAAAATATGGCTTCAGATAAAGAATTAAGAGAATTAATGCTTATTTGCTTGCACGCAACAACAATAACAACAACAACAACCACTTTATTTCAGTATTCCCACGTTAGTACGTGGTATTACCTTCTATTCTAAACAATTTCCAATACGTTTCATTTCTACGATACTCTAACGAAAAAAGTGAGCTAAAAACACACAATTAAAACATCGAAGTTCATACTTTTTGTCTGGATACTTTCATTTGGCTCGTAGGACAATTTTGTCCATGTAGAGCTCACTTACGGTTTGGATCAGATTGGATCTTGACTCTGTGCCATGAAACATAGAAACATTATAAAGATGTAAGTTTAGATAAGAGAGCTTGGAAATCGAGCTTAAAATGTGACTTAAAGAAAACAAGGACAATTTAAGAACGATAATCTGCAAAGTTCTGGTTGCTAAACGCAACAAACCTGATTGCAATGAACGTAAATACTTACGTTCTCGCCACAACGCCAAACAGACCAGTTTCACGTCGCCGACGGGAGCACGACGGCAATGTGGTGAGCAAGAGCATGCGCAATATTGCACAAATCATGACGTCACGTCCGGTTGAAGTTGCCATCGCCACGAAAACGTCTCCATCTTAAGTTCCCTAATAACTCTCGCTTTCTCCACTCACAAGTAAACTTTGCCGACACAGTCGATTTATTCAAGATCCCGGATGTAGACGAACCGTTTTGAAAGGGACACATGGACGCCGGCCTTCAAAACAATTTTTATTGAGTCTTTCTCTGGCCTGGTCAGAAATCAGCATCAATTTTGCTCTTGCCGAATAGTTTGGACTCCTAAAAGCTACTTTTTGAGGCCAGAGCCTACTCGTCACCGCCCACATCAAAGCTTGCAATATGATGCCTTTCCGTTTCAAGCCCGAGATCAGTGTTTCACCCGTTCAACCAAAATGAGACGAAATACGGTAACATATTGGACGACGGCAGACTTTGCCAATCGTGACACTTGTTCCTTCATAAGGCTAAATGATGCCTTCCGGAAAACGCTGCTGCAGGCGGCCAAAAAGAAACCTAGAAAATCAACCGACCACGGAAAACAGCTTCTACCGCGCGCGCTGATTTCAAATGTCATAGTGTAGAGAATTATAAGAGAAATGACAGTTAGGGGAGAGCTGGAGGGGGGGGGGGGGGGGAATCGACTCTAAACCCCTAACAGACCGTATTTACGTCTTTGAGTATGGCATTTTAAGTCAAATTCACGTGTCTTTCAAGTCCATATAAACAAAATTGCTAGACCTGCAAACATGTTTAATATCTGTCTGGATTTGATAAAAGGTACCCGTGGAAAAAATTAACTGAGATCTCGCCGAGATTGGCGAGATCTCGCCGGAGTTAACGAGATCTCGCCGAGATTTGTAATGTTTCGCGACGAGATCTCGCCGAGATGAAAGAGATCTCGTCGAGATTAACGAAATCTCGACGAGAACTCGGCGAGATTTGTAATGTCTCTGAGACCGCGGCGAGACAAACGAGATCTCGCCGACATCTCGCCAATAACTCGGCGAGATTGGTAATGTCTCTGCGGTCGCAGCGAGATAAACGAGATTTCGCCGAGATCTCGTCAAGAACTCGGCGAGATTTGTAATGTCTCTGAGATCGGCACGAGATGAAAGCGATCTCGGGCGAGATACTGACGAGATCTCGCTGAGATGAAAGATACTTCTGCGAGACAAACGAGATCACGCCGAAATGAAAGAGTTTTCTGCGAGATAAAAGAGATCTCGCCAAGAACTCGGCGAGATTTGTAATTTCTCTGAGATCGCGATGAGGTCTCGCCGAGATGAAAGACATTTGGGCGAGATAAAACAGATCTCGCCAAGAACTTTGCGAGAATTTGCGAGATCTCGGTGAGATCTCCTCAAACCTAAGGGCCTGTTTACATGGAGGTGGGGGACCCCAGTTAGGTGTGGTAACCCGCTAAGGTGGGGTAACCCGCCTGTCCATATAATCTCTTATTTTAATGTGATCAAGTTTACGTGTTAGGACCATATAGCCGTATTTGTTTAGTGAATGCGTGATATAGGTACGCGTACTGCGGACATGAGTTGTTCATTAGATAAAATCATTTTAGCCAATGATCAGTTGATTGGCGACCTTTTTATTTACACATTGGCTAACTCCTTTTTAAGCTTATGTAGAAAAGATACATCAAAGGGGGAGTACTGGACAAAGATCCCGCAAAAATGACATACTGGTAGTGAAATTGTACCAGTTATTGGTCTAACTTTAGGCAAACAGAAGAGAAAGACTTCTGCTGTACAAATGTACACTAGTTAAATCAAAGCAGATGCATGGACATTATTTTTAAGACAGAGACCAATAATACCTAACGTAAGGGTAATACTGCGCTGTGACAACTACCGACAAGGAAAATTTTTACGTTCATTAAATCGAAATTCAAAATTCTGACTCATGTTGTTTTACTGAGACGGTTAAACACGATGAGGGGGAATATCAGCAGGGAAATATGACAAGGAGAATATGAGTAGGGGAAATATATATTGCTATCAACTATATATCTATTGTAGGATAGGATAGGATAGGATAAGTGCTTTATTATCAGCGCCTACAGACACATGTGTTTACAACGATAACAAAGATTTTCGTGCAATAATTACAGAGGTGTACATTTGTAAAATTTATTCAACTATTAAACAAGGTTATATTTAACGCGTCTATCTCTTTCGCGGAAGCGATCATATACGTATTTAGCCACAATTTTTTGCGTTTTCTCTCCTTGCTTTATACTTATCAATGTTGTAAAGGCAGAGCTTGGATTCATAGAGTCAAGAATAAGATTAGTTTCCTTTTTTAGCCTATTGAACAGCTCTCTCCTAGGATCCCTATAGGCTATGCAATTCATCAAAAAATGCTCCTCGTCTTCTAATCCAGTTTTACATAATGGACAGATTCTTTGGTCTGATGGTTTATAGGGTTTAACGTATCGTCCAGTTTCAATTGCTAGTTTGTGGTTGCTTAATCTTAGCTTTGTAATTGCTACTCTATGGTTGATGTTTCTTAAATTTGTGAGGTCATTTTCGTAGTCATGGGTAAGTTTAAATTTCCTAAAAGTTCTTAGGTTGTTTTTTTGATGCGGGTCCTTTCGTTCATCATTGTGTATTTCGCTAATCCATGTTTGCTGTTCTATGTCTAAGAGTCTCTGTCGTATAATAGTTCATGATTGCGGGAGTGTTAGTTTTCGCTGACCATATGTCGCCAAGACCTGCGAGATTTAATAGTCGTTTTAATTTGCTTGACCAAAGTTCCTTTTTATCTTGACCAATTTGGTCTGTAAATGCTATTCCAGAGAGTTTATTTTGGTGCTCCGGCTCACAAAATTTCAGCCAATATTTAATGGCTCTGCACTTTGTCTTCGTTCGCATTGGGAAACGGCCTACCTCCGATCTGCACGCATTTGAGCTACAGAATTTGTTAACTCCCAATAGCCACCTTATGAACTTTGTTTGAACAAACTCAATTTTTCTAGCTTTCCGTCGTGATCGACCCCCCAGACCTCGCTTCCGTAGGTGAGTATTGGGGAAATAACCGTGTCAAAAATTTTCATTGTGAGCTGTACATCGTCTCTGAAATGGTCGCCCATTTCCTTCCTGAGTTTGTACAAAGCTTTAAGGGCAACCTTCTTTATTTCCTGTTTAGCGTACGTGAAGGTCCCATAAGTACTAAATTGTAGGCCAAGATATTTGTAATTGCTAACATTGTCAAGTTTACTGCCTCTATAGTATAATACGTGCTTATTCATGGTTCTCCCGCAGTTATTAAAAATTAACACCTTAGTTTTATTAAGGTTAACCGACAAGTCGTTTTCTTTGCAGTATTCACTGAGGGAATCCAAATAATCCTGCAGTCCGTTTTTTGATTTGGAGAATATGACCAAGTCATCCGCGTAGAGCATACAACTTAACGGTAACTCGTTTAGTTCTACGTCATTTAGGTTCTTGGCCTTAAGTTTCTCTGAAAGGTCACTCAGATAAAGGTTAAAAAGGGTTGGCGAGAGCATGCAACCTTGTTTTACACCGGTATGGCATCGAAAGACAGGTGTTAGCATATTTTCTATTTTCACAGATGATTTATCATTGGAGTACATTGAATGTAAAATCTCAAGGAAGCGCCCCGTTACTCCCGCTAGCTTCAATTTTTGAAATAGTTTCCCTCTGGAAATACTATCGAATGCTTTACTAAAGTCAACAAAGCAGGCGAATAAAAGGTTATTTGATTTCTTGAGTTTAGATTAGATATTTGTCTATTAGTGCTTTTAAAATGAAGATACTGTCCTGTGTAACATGTTTTTTTCGGAAGCCACTTTGTTCTGGAGTAATTATGCCCTTTTCAATTACATAGTCACAAAGCCTGCTATGCATTATTGAGGTAAAAATCTTTCCCATGGCTGATAAGAGAGTAATTCCTCTATAATTCTCTGGGTTGGACGGATCATCTTTTTTGAAGATTGGTATAATTAGGCCATGACTCCACAGGGTAGGGTACCTACCACTGGTTAGGATTTTATTGAAAAGGATTGTGAAAGGCCCTTTTAAAGCCTCTTTGCCATGTTTGAGCAGCTCGCATAAAATGTCATCTACTCCCGGGGCCTTTCCATTTTTTAAGAGGTCGATAGCAGTGACCGTTTCCTGTTCAGTTATTTCATAATCTAGGGGCCCCAAGGCCTCTGCTCTTGTTAGCATGTACTCTTCGTTTTGCTGTTTTCGTGCGTTTAGCTTTTTACAGTAACTGTAAAACTTCTCTAAGTCCTCAGATGTATTTTTTTGCATATTTTTGGATTTGCCCAGGTTGAGTAATTTCCTAAGTTGTTTCCACGCAGTTTTACCATTACTGAGATCAATGCATTTAATTATCCGATTATAATGTTGGCGTTTCTTTTTTCTGCACAGGTGTTTGAAAGCCTTTCTTTTCTTGTGTAGACTTGATCTCAATTCCTCCACGTTCGGGTTTCGTGAGATATGCCTACCTAATGATTTAAGATTCTCTTTTTCTATGTTGCATTGCTCGTCGAACCATGGTTTTTCACTATGCTTCCTCGTGGTGTTAATGAATCTCAAGCCTGCTTGTTTGCATACATCAATTAAGTTTTGTGTGAATAGATCAGTCATTGGGTCCACGTTATTGCTATTCAGTGCTGTGTTCAGCCTGTTTTTTGTTTCTGTACTTTCTAAGAGTCGGCTTAATTCGTATTTCGCATTATCATCCCAGACTAATTTCTTAAATTCGCTTAACGTGATCTCGTCTGTCGTTTGCCGGAGCACCTTTTTTTGTGTTTTAGCATTAATGCGAATAAAAGGGAACAATGGTCCGATAGGTGGGATTCCAGATCGTTGACAATAAACTAATTAACATATCTGAGAATTCTACTGGAGATGATAACATAATTTACCACACTGCTCCCATTGTATTTGAAGCATGTTCTTTTTCCCTGTAAGATCACCTACCACTCTGCCGTTCAGGATCCTAAGACTGAGAGCTGTGCAAAGATCAATCAGAATCCTCCCTCTGATGTTAGTTGTATTTTCGCCCTGTGAATAGCGATAATTTTCTGTATCTATTTCATAGTCTTCTGGGATTTCAAGAAATTGATTATCGTCGTCATGGACCGCGAATTCTTGCATGCTGCCGGTGCGCGCGTTAAAGTCACCTTGTAAAATTACATCACCTTTGAGTGTAAAATTTACAATTTCGCTTTCAATATCGTCTAAAAGTTCTTGGTCGATTACTTGTGAAGTGTTTGGACTTATGTAAACAGTGCCTAAATAGAGATCCTTGTCCAGATCGAAAAAAGATTTATCTAACTTAATCCATAGTATATTCTTATTGCGTGAAATTACGAATGAGGTTCCCCTGATAATCGTTTTCCTTATGTATACGGCAATACCGCCTGAGTTACGTTTTCCCTTGCTGTTCTCTCTATGTTTAACATAGTGCCTAAAATCATTAATTTGTAAGTCCGAGTTGCTGTCTGCATGAGTTTCTACTATCCCAAATATATCATGCTTATTTATTATACCTAATACTTCACTTTGCTGGAATTTATTGCCTAAACTTTTACTATTGAAACCGTTGATATTCCAGCATCCAATTCGCAGACTTAGACCTTCCGGAAAGCGACTGAACACTATTTAACAAATGAACAGAAGCACTTATCTTGGATGGTGCTTTTTAAAGTAGTCAGCAAGGGCATTTAGTGCTTGTAAAGGAGGGAACTCCCAATTGTACTACCTCGAATTCCATCTTCTATTTTGTAACCTTGACGAGTTATACTGCCTCCTGTTAGCTTGTTCCCTGTTGCCCTCTCTTCTTAATCCTATGCGTGATTTAATGTTCGCTACCAGTCTCTTGGTCCCTATTTTGTTGTTGAGATGCAAATCGTCAAAGAATAGTTCAGGATCTATGTTTCCAAAAGTGTCAGGCGTCACCCTTTGGTTATTTATGTAGGTGACGTTATGCTCCGAGTAGATTGCCTCGTAGCAGTAATTAATATCGTCAATTTTTTTGTTGTCTCCCCTGGGAGCATATGTGAGACCAGACAAAGCGATTTGTGCATTCGGCCATCGTCGCTTTAGCGTAATTACGCAGCTTTCCATGTTCATAGCTATGTCGTTTACTCTGAGTTTATCAACATCGTTTGTTCCGGAATGAACAATTATATGATCGTACACATTCCTATCCACCATTGCTTCAATATGCTGTTTCATTTCTCGTGTTCCTCCTGGTGCACATTGCTTGTTGACAAATCGTTGGATTCCTCTTAAGATGGAGTCCCCGATCATGAGTATGGGGCCATTTTGCGCCTCTGGTTGCTTTCTAGTCTCCTTCCGCGCTTCATGGTTATAAAGGCTTCCCCGTTGAACATCAGAACTGTTTGAGTGTTCTCTCGTCATCGCTGCAGTAGCTGTAGATACAGGTTGTGTAGATTGTTCATTACACACCTGTGTTTGTCTCTCTGGAAACTGAGGGTCAAGTACTGCAAATCTGTTGTGCGTATTCACGGTGAAAGTCTGATCCCTTGCCTCTGCTATGATTTCTTCAGTTGTAGTCCTATGGAGAGTCTGGAAGTCAACGTTGTTTGCTGTAACTTCGGCGAACGTGCGCTCATTAGATTCTGTTTGTGATTGAGAATCTTGACGACTTGCGTCATGCATATGAGAAATCAATGATTCCTCAGAAACGCAAACTTGGTTTTTTATCTCACCCAGTTGTTGCACAATGTGGTTTTTTGTATCAGCCTGACGCATTCCCCCGTTACAATCAAAACCACAACCAACTTTTCAGACATTTGATATTTGCTTTTAAAATCTGTTTGATCAAATTTTTGTACTTGAATTGTTTTATGGGAGGTTTCAACAGGAGATGCAGTCGTGACCAGGCTATTGTTTTCAAAGTTTATGCAACACATTTTCTTATGTGACCGCCCTTATGATATAACAGCAAGCTAGCAAAAAGCATTCCATTGTTTTTAAATCCTTCCCCATTCATTCAAAAATCACCCTTTAAGTACTTCATCATACTCTAACTTAAATCTGTGGTTTTCTCAATAATTATTCTTATCCACAAATTTGTATAATGTTATTTTTAATTTGCAATTGCTGGTCTCTCTTGTCTAGACTAAAATCTTTAAACAATTGATTAGTGTCCTGGAAAATGATACCCGATTCTAGACCAAAACTCTCTGATTTATACACAATATCCCAGAGTAAACTGCTTGAAAACTGAACCCTTCAAAGTAGCACATGCACCTATATAGCATATATGGCAGTGCCATTCCCCCCCCCCCCCCCCCCCCCC
>BOPM01000186.1:77491-129596 GCA_022179025.1 Porites australiensis
ACAACCACAAGGACTACAAGTATTTATTCAGATAAAGGCATTTTGGAAAAAAAAAACTTGAAAAACTAGAAATTTGATTAATATTGAGTCATTTAGCCGACATAGGAACCTTAACGCTCAAAAAAATTGGCTTAAGAAAACGAATCCTGTCAGAACCACAGACTGCAGGTAGTAGTTAATCATTACGCATGTAACAGACCAGCTTTAAGGCCTCTTAATGTGAGACAAGTAACCAAACTTAAGATTAACATAGTAAGAGTTTAAAACTCTCCACAGTATAATCTACCCGCTAAAAAGAAAAGAAAGAAAATCTCTGAGGGATGAAAACGCTAAAGTCACGTTTCACTAGCTTATGATTGTGTTTGGACTGTCAACACCGAATTCCTGCTCTTTGATAAAGTACAATAGCAGTGTCATTACGTCGTTGTGATTGGCTCTTCCCACCGTCGGCGCGCGAAGTCTCCCCTGGGAACCGTTCTAATTATAAGTCTACTCGGGAAAGGGTTGACTCCAAGGGCTTGTATGGGAGATGAAGGCTCCATTTGATGGGCTCCTGCCTTTTACTATCCAGAATGAAATACCTACCTTCATCCTTGTAATCTCCTTTTCTTTATTAGCGTTAGCAATTTTCTCCTTTGCAAGGTCTTTGTCATAGTCTTTCAGGTTTTTCAAGATTTCCTTGTGGTTCATTACTTCTTCCTGTAACGTCTGCTTGAAAAAATTACCAAAAAATGAGGCTTCTAGGGGGATATATAGCACACACGAAAAGGTTTTTTTAGATACCAAAAGTAGAAAAACGTTTCTTCTTAACGACTCTAAAAGGTCTAGAAACGGCAAGAAAGCACTCATCAGCAACAAAAGCTCAAATACGCAAACTTACATTTTTTCTTTCATCCACAATATGAAACATTTGACCAGCTATTCCTGTATGCATATTGAACGTTTATGTGTACAACTATTTCGAGAAAGGTTGTTGGTAAACATGTGCTCGCAAAAATCCCGAAAGGTATAGGGTAATATGGAAACGATCAATACAGTGTTCCCTGAGACTGTAGCTGTCAAACCTACTTTTTTAAATTTGTTGCTTTCCTTTAATGGCACTCCCAAACATAGGCCTCTCGTGCAATTATTTCAAATTTCTTTGAAGAAGCGTGAACTCAAAACCACCCACAATACCTTTCGAGGTTGTCGCGTGTACTTTCTTTTGACAACCTTTCTAGAAATAGCTGTATCAAGCATGAGACGCAGTGTTTCATCGACAGATGAAACACTGAGAAGAGAGTTGAACATACATGTACGACGCGCAGCGAAGTATTTTTGACGGACTTCGAGGTGTTTCATCTGGTGATGAAACAATCTGTAGAATGCTTGATATTGCTTCTAAACCAAAATGTTTTAGAAGCAGAAATTAAGAAAACAGTTTAAAAATAGCGTTCGTACATTCTGATAAGTTACAACGACTATTGGATGTTTTTACAGTATGTTACCTGGTCGAATTTGCGGAAAACATCTGCTTTGACATCTTTAGCTCCAACAACTTTTGAGTCAAATTCAGTCTTGATCATGCTCCGTCCATTCATGATCTCACTGCAATTCACTTTGGCACCATCACGACCACGCACCCTTTTAAAGACAGGATCCAAATGCTTGGCCTTGAGCTCAAACAACGTTTCTTCAGAAAACCGCTTTGTCAAAGAATGGTTTTTTTCTCTCCAAGAACTCAATTTCTCGTCAACTGATTTCTACAGTAACGAATGGAGAGAGGAGTGACCTGAGAGAATCTTAACCACACATTGTTTCCTAAATTCAAATTTGTGAAAGTGCAGTGTAATTGACGTATCACTGCTGTATCTCAAAATAACACAGGTGATTGCTGATTATATATAACTTCGTCTCACTTCACTAGGCCAGGCCATCGTGGGAAACAAATGAGGCAAATTCACATGTCTTTGATAGATGAAAAGACGTTTGATATTTGTACATAGTAGTTGCAAATTAATCTGTCGATTTACATTCCTATACAAAACCAGAATGTGTCAAACAATCACTGCCGATGGATCAGCACTAATGAACATTTCCTTATTTTTTATTTATTTTTTTTTTACAAGATTTTAGTAGGGACTAACCCATTTTTCTTTAGTAACTCTGTGCTTATAGATAGTTGGTAAGCCAACCAATCAAAATGTGTACTGTCAGGGGGGGGGAGGTGTCTCCAAGGAAATCTGTGGTACAGTCCGCCCACCAGTATGACGTCACGTCTCGCAACAGTAACTTTCAAAATGGCGAGCAAAGTGTTCATCGAAGTGACGGATAAAAATTTCGATTTTATCACGTAAATACTGTTCCGATTTCTTGGACTTGGAGATTTTAAGGTTTCTATTGTCATAAAAAACTAGAATTAAGTACTTTTTTGAAATGAAATATCCAGTGGTGTAATGAACTTTAAAGATTCCTTTCTATCGTGGAGTAAATTTTACGGGGCAATCGTACAGACCGGTCACACTTTTGAGGGCCAGTGCACAGCAAGATTGAGGAGTTTAGACACAGCAATAGGAGGTTCATTAAAGAATGTATTATACTTTACATTGTGCGTATTTTCAGCTCTTCAGAGCAAGTGGAACCCCATATCATTCCTCTCAAAGTTCGCTTAGCTGTAGCGTTGAAAGAGGAAGCTAAATGACAGTTATTTGTGAGAGACTGTGAGCACTGAATCTTGTTGCTTTACCGCATTTTAATACTGTATTGGGCATACACCTGTAATTCTGTAATTAAATCCCGAAAACCAATAAAAGGTTTCGTTTAATTATTTTTGGGGAGCAGACCCAGTGGACATTTTAGGGTAATATTATTGATGATTAAGACGATGTACAAAAGGCAAGTTTAACTTTTCGCCAGTAGTGGGTGTTGAGTGTAAATTAATACAGTTTGTGGTGAACTGTGTGTTGTTTGTCATAATGTCAACTAACATTGAAAAAAATTCAGCTGTTTCAGAGGAGGGACATGTCTTGACAGCTTATGGTTTTTTCTGGTCGTAAGCTTGGACAGTATGCAGATCAAGAGCTTTTGAAATCCCTTATCCAAAATAAAACTCCGGACTTAAGCTTAAAGTATATATTGATCCAAGTGCTCAAGTGCATGACCACCAGGGTCAGCATTAAGAATAAATAAAAAAAGGCCAAAAGGAAAAATAGTGTTAAAAAAAGAGACTAAACAGAAGAAAAAAAAAAAGGTACAAAGAAACAGAAAACAGCGTCGCCGGGAGTCGAGCCCGGTTTATCTGCACGTTCAAGGAACTCCTTGACCACTGCATCACATGATTGGAAAAATTTTTCTCTGCCATAAACGCTGTTTGAAGCTGGTGGAGCTGTATTTATCATGAAATCAAATATACATTTGAGGAAAATTAGCTTAAGCGCGTATTTCAAAGCTATTTCGTATTATTTCGGGTTCAACGCTCCGACTCGATGTACATGATCGATCGAACTACAGTAGCTTTACTGAATTTAGGAGATCAACAGAGGCCCACACTCAAAAGGAGTGATTTGAAGTTAGGCCCGTTTAATTAGCAAAAGAATATATGAAATACAAACATGTGTGATCTGTGAATGGAACCTCCTATTCTGGAGACTAGACCTTGCCTATTTTAGAGAGAAAAAAAAAAAGAGATTTAAGTTTTGATGACCTTACCGGTCCCGTGAAATAGATGGTTATCCCGCAACTCGGCCCGAAAACAAATTAAAGAAATTATACAATCACGGACACAAAATATCAAAACGGTTTACACAAGCAGATTATAGCAACACCAAAGCTCACGCACATTCGATCAAATAAGGGATATATAGCGATATTTGCTAGCTTCTTAGCTTTTCCTCGACCCAGCTCGTCCAAAAAACTGTCGTATCCCTTGCTAATTTGCAAAAGCGACCAGAGGCTCTTCCGTTAGTATGTGACGTCATACTGGCAGGCGGAGTGGGTCAAGTGGTGATTAACGTGTGGTTGTGTCGTTTGACTGGTTACATTTTAAGAAGACGCGAAAAATAATGTTTTGATCATGGAGGTTCAGAAGAGCATCGTGGCCGTCCGCAACAGGACGTGCCATCCTCACCGATCTGGTACACTTGAAATGTTTCTTGTATCTTTGCTTTACGATCGTATATGTTTAAGAATTGATGTTTTTAAAATAAATTATTTCCTGAGTATTCTGCTGTTTACAATCTAGTTTCTTTATGCGTTCTGCTCGATAACATTTGTTTTGCGGAACACTGACCCGATGCAACGCGAATGAATTTGTTCATTTGCTGATAAGCATTTGAAATTTATGCTCAGTTAAGGATAATCTTTATACTCATACGTTGTACGTTTTTGTCACCGGTCAGGTGCTATTTGTAGGTATTTCTGGGTTTATATAAGGCGAACTGAGAGAACAGTAATAATATGTTTGTTTACAAATTTTGTTTGCCGATCGGTGACTGCTTTCTTAGCGTGGGTACGACCTCGTAAAAATACACTTTCGTAAATGTTTGTTTCAAAACAGGACAGGGCTGTAAATCTTATTCTTATCGGCTGCAACATATATCTGAGGAGTAGCAAAGAATAAACTTGAATTATGGGGATAAATAAAATCAAACCAAATGCCCGGAAATACCCTCGAGTCCCGAACAATTAATTTGAATTTTGTAAATTTACTTGCATGCATCTAACTCGCTTTCGATTGGCTGAAAAACAATCAGCTACTGTCAGAACTCACACATGCGCATTATCGTGAACCAGTCCATTTAAATGGAAAACAATAGAGTTACCTCCCCCCCTGTGTACTGGCAATGGAGTATGAACAGCAGTACAAAGCAAAGATCATCTCGAACAGCTCGGGTTAACTGGAGAAAAATTCTCACCGTCAATTGCCCACGAGCTTTTTCAATCATTGCAGAGATCAGTTCAGCAGTTTCCTTCTCAAACGCCTCAATGCTCTTGCCTTGAGCCTCTCTATGGCTTGTCAAGATAACCTCGTTGTCACACGGCAGACGTGAAGACAATGGTTCCATGATTTGGTTATAGATTTCTAATGCCTTTTCTGTAGCTTCTGAGCATTTTTGTTTAACGTACGTCTCCCATGCCGATTCCACAGTGGGCATTAGATCAGGATCGTTGATAGCGTCTGTGTATGTTTGCAGTAGCGCTGCGAGAGCTGATTTGACAGTAAAAACAGTAATTAAACCCTATTACCAGACAAGTTTTTTCTTCGTTTTGTTTTGTTTATTTTTGTCATCGTAATTTTTTTGTTTTTTTTGGTTTTCTGCGATGGGGATGGGGTCCTTCCTTGGCCCCTTTCTATAACTTTAAAACCGTTTATAATTAATTTATTATGGCCAACATAATTTACCCAGACTAATGGCGTCTCATCATTTCAAACTTTAAGACATAATATGATTGAGGCAATGACATGATATCATTATGACATCATGTTGTTGACTAGCTTGGGTGGACTAGCTCGAATGGTTCGTATGTTTCCTTCTAGTCCTTCCCCACTGCAATAATTTTTTTCTCTTTTTTTTTTTTTTCTAGTATGTAGTTAATTGTTCTCTTATGTAATTTAGCTAAGTTTTCTTTTTTGCAGTGAAAATGGAATAAAGTAAATTAAATTAAATGAAGTACGTGGCAAAAAAAGAATGCCATCGATTCTTGTTCATCAACAGAATAAGCCTTAGAAACCGATTTCACCACTTTAGAAAATAACATAATAATCTTTTTTTGTCATGTTGATGTTCCCAGTGCTACAGTAAACTGGATAGAATGATTTGTAGACGTCAATTTCAGACTATTTCAGGCATCAAGCTAGCTATGCAGAGAACGTATTTGATTGAGTAATATAGAGTCAGGTTCCGTGGATTTAGTCCGCTGTATGACGGATTTGTGAAAGTTAGAGATGTTTAATTTGAAGATGCTACAGTCCTCTTTAATTTATTTCTTATTTTGTTTTAATATAAAGTGTTTTCTGACTTCAATAAGATGACCCGCTCAATACGGACACCCAGTTCACAGACGCCTTCTATGGCGCCATTAGTGTCCACGTTAACGGGGTTTTGTTTGTACTTGTTTGTTTGTTTGTTTTTTTGTGCTAAGGTCTCTTATGGGAATTGCAAGACAATGGATTCGTAAAAAAATTGACCCAAAGCCACGCAGTCATGTTATAATTTACATATATCAAACGTAAGCTATTTAATAGTCTGACGTCACTTGACCATGGTAGCAACATTTTTGGATGACAACAGAAGGGAGCTTAGGCAACAACGACAGCGATGGCAACGAGAACGGCAAAAAAAAACAGAAAGAAACAAGTTTATTTTAGTAAAACAACAACTTTGCACGTGCATCACGCTTTTTGGCACATTTTTTAGTCATCGTTATAACACTGCTACATAAGCCTTCCTAATTTCACGCGCCCGCTTTACGGAGTAGGTGAACACAACACAAAAAGTTTCTTTTTCTTTTTCTAAACTCAGATACGGTCCTTTCAAATTCAGTCCAGAAAATTTCGTCAGCATTTGACAAATTAAATGAAATTGAATAAGATCGATGAAGTTTGAAGCGGTGCGAATTTACTTTTTAAGTGAATTTTTGGTTTGTTGTCATCCAAAACTTTTGCTACTATAGCAACGTTAACGTGACATAACGACTTCTCCTCTCTATACGGAGCCCCGTAAAGGCCATGCAAATTCACACTCCCATTTTCTGGTTTCTATTTGTTTGAAATATTTTCATCGCCGCGGGTTCAGAGACGTTGTTACATAACTTGTAGGAAATGGCGGGGGTAATACTGCTTAAAGCTTTCATTATTGTAACCGGTTTATTGCCTCTAACCAAAGCAGTTCTTTCAAGGTATTTACTGTTACTACAGGAAGGTTCTTTAGTTGTACGGGGCATTAAGATTTCCCGATGTTGAAGTCCTAAATGAAAGTATCTCTTGATAAGATTATCACGATCAACAAAAGAACCTTCCTGTGGTAATAGTAAATACCTAGGCAGAACTTTTTTAGTTAGATGCAATAAACCACAGGTAACCCGGGCTCTGTGATAGTACCACAATACGGTTCCAGTAAAATTACAGTGTTTGTATGGGGTAAAAATACGATCCTAAAATTTTGTAGGAAATACTAAATAAAGATCAATGAAACTTACTCTGCAGTTAGTTGTTATTGTCCTTAACGCTCCAACGAAGTTTCGTGATAATTTGTTCAAATCCAATCTATATACAATAATAATATACAAGGTAGGAGACACGAGATGCCATCTTCTCCGCCACGCTCCCTTTCAACACAACTTTTTGCACGAAATTCGAACTCCAACGGAAAATAAACATGCCAGGATCGTAGAAATAGAATAGCAGCAGATATAGAAACCAATGAAGCTTTCCGAGATAGAGAAACGAATCCCACAGACTTTGAGAAACTCGAAGGATATAATCCAAAAAGAACATGCTCGCCGAACATGCTCGCCGAGAACATGCTCGCCGAAGTAGCGGGGCCAGATTAACGCGCGGCCAAGAAAATGAGGCCTAGTCACTGTACATAAAAAATCCATCCCGGGAGTCCTGGGGTGACCTTTCTGGGGACCGATACACCATTTGCCCAAAGCCATCCTCCCCTCCTGGAAAAATACTTGATAGAAGGCAATTGTTCTTCCTAGCCAATCACAATTCGCCAGAGCAAATCCCGCACACGCGTCTAAATTTAAATGGCTAAAAAAAAATAAAACCAGGATAGTCTGCCGAGTTACAAGGCGCCCAATTTCTTTTACTAATAACAACGCGAAATACTTACAAGGCGGGCTAAAAACAAGATTGAGCAAAAGGTAGATGATGACTGAGATACTGTTGATGTGAACTCTCGAGCGAAACGATCGTAAATAAACGGTGAAGCTTACAAATTCATGTCAAAATAAAATTATACAGAAAATTCAGAATTTGAATTGCGATAACTGAGACGATGTGAAAGACATGTGCACCAGTAAACAAAGAACTAGCGCGATTAACATATTTAGCGATTAATGCGGCCGTAACTCGCCAACTGCTCGTTAATACAACTGAACGTTCTATCAGTTAAATATGTGAACCATCATGACACCTCTCTTTGAATTTCGTCCTGTTGTACAAATGCCGCGGTAAGAGCCAAAATTCACCTATATCTTTTGCTCGTTTTAAGTTTTGTAAATCCTCCTTCGTTGTTATTTCCTTTGCACCTATAACCTTGCCCTTTTGATATTTGATAGACTTTCTGAGGAGCAGCGCCAGTTGCGGAATATAGTTATAGAGGGACATAATGTTTTTATAACAGGCCAGGGTGGTACGGGGAAATCGTTTTTGGTTAAGGAAATATATAAAGAGCTGACGAGATCGGGGAAGCGCGTGGCGATCATTTGTTCAAGTGGAATCGCAGGGAAAGGACGTTTCTTTCTTGACAGCGACATTTCTAACAAAATAGGGTGACTTGTAACTCGACAGACTATCCTGGTTTTATTTATTTATTTATTTATTTATTTATTTATCCACTTAAATTTAGGCGCGTTTACACGGTTTGCTCTGGCAAAATGTGATTGGCTAGGAAGAACAATTGCCTTCTATCAAGTATTTTTCCAGCAGGGTAGGATGGCTTTGGGCAAATGGTGTATCGGTCCCCAGAAAGGTCACCCCAGGACTCCCGGGATGGATTTTTTTGGTACAGTGCCCAGGCCCCATTTTCTTAGCCTCGCGTTGATCTGGCGCCGCTACTTCGGCGAGCATGTTCTCGGTCTTTTTGGATTATATCCTGCGAGTTTCTCAAAGTCTGTGGGATTCGTTTCTATCTAGGAAAGCTTCATTGGTTTCTACATCTGCTGCTATTCTCTTTCTACGATCCTGGCATGTTTATTTTCCGTTGGAGTTCGAATTTCGTAGAAAAAGTTGTGTTGAAAGGGAGCATGGCGGCGAAGATTCCTACCTTGTATATTATTATTGTATATAGAGTGAATTTGAACAAATTATCACGAAACTTCGTTGGAGCATTAAGGACAACAACAACTAACTGCAGAGTAAGTTTCATTGATTTTTATTCAGTATTTTCTAGAAATTTTAGGATCTTATTTTTACCCCATACAAACACTGTAATTTTACTGGAACTGTACTGTGGTACTATTACATAGCCTGGGTTACCTGTGGTGACTACGTCTCTGAGCCTGCGGCCATGAAAACAGTCGAAAGAAGAAGTCGCGAAAAAAATAAGTCGCAAAAAGAAGGTCGCGAAAATTAAAGACACGAAACCAGAAAATGAGAGCCTGAATAGTGCTGCGCGTAGTTACTATTTATAGACCAGAAACCCAGACAAACAAACTGAAATTAACATCAGCGAACTGCTTACTTTTGTCTGAGTTTTGTCATTAAAATGAGAAAAATGACAAAACTCAAACAAAAATTGCAAATTAGTCACTTTGACATCATTCGTGGGCTACGCTATTTGCATGGCCCTTACGGGGCTCCGTAACTGAGAGATTTAAAGTGTTCACGTTCACGTGTGGCACGCAGATTGCGACCATAATGTTTATTCAAAAGTAATAAACGGTCTCTGAATCAAACCTTGTTTCAGAGTTTTTAAAAATATGGAAATAACATAAGAAAATCTTTAGAAATTTCAAGCACATTTAATACCCAAACTCTTATTAGTTTTTGTTTTGTTTTATTTTGTTTTGTTTTTTGCCTCAAAAATCGTTGAAAACAAAATCACGTAGAACTAGAATTAACCATGACTATTATAAATAAATATCTTGCTTGGAAGTTGTGTTAAAGGCCAATGTTCACCCAAACGGCTTTGCGCGCTTGTGTTTTTGTTTTGAAACGATTCTTTTATCAAATGCAGTGTTTTGATTGGCTTCCACTTTTGAGGAGCGTTGCGTGACGATACTAAAAACGACTGCGAGGGAGATTAGTTTTTTTCACGCTTGACCAAATGGAGGAAGATATATCGCCGACTTCGTTAAATGTCACCGGATAAAGCAGTTCAAAGTTTAAACTGGTAGTGAATGCGTATGGATGCTTTGAGTCCGATGAACACAGTGAAGGTCATATAATTACGAAACGTCTAAGCACCAGGTGAGATTTTCCTGAAGCCCGACTCGACTGTGAAATGTTTTGATTCCTCAATCTACTACTTTTTGTTAATTCTTAGGAAGCTTGGATATGTATTCTTGAAAGAATAAGCGAGAAGTTGTGTTTGCAAAGCGTGGAATCAGCACTGCGTACAGTCGTGTCGCTGTAATTGCTGTGTTACAGTTCCTTTAAGTTTGGCTAAGGACTGGTTTGCTAATAACAGTTCTCGCAAATTTAGAGCGACATGCCAGAAGATAAGTTTAAGTTGAGGATATCACTCGCTTCATAGGTTAAATTAAATAAAGCATTGTTCATGTTAGATTGACTCGCTTGTTTCCCTTTTAACTGATTTCAACGGGACCTTTGTTTACAATTGAACATCAACATTCGATGTAGAAGGAACTCCGAAAACACTGTAGAATCTGCAGCCAAGAGCTTCTTTCCCATCTCTCCAGAGATTAAAAAAAAAAAACGGATTCACGGAGACGAATGTACTTCGGCGACCCCCGTCGACGCGGTTTTCCAACCGTACGTTTCGATGGCACCGCCATCGAAAGTACAGCAGTGAATCAAACACTCACAGAAACAAAAAGGCTCCATACCATACCAAAAGAGGTAAAGAAAAATACTAAAAGGGCCTGTTTAGACTTTCTTTTAAACCAGATTTAGCGAACTGTGGAAGATTAACAAAGATTGACTTTACACAATGAAGGCAGCGATTTTCAACCACGCGAAATGTGTTGTTGTTGTTGTTGTTTTTTTTTTCTGGAGTACAGGGCGCGCAATGTATCTAGGGTGAACATGGGCCTTTAAGGTGGCTCCACTCACTATTTTTGTACGTATACCTTCCATCTCTGAATCTCTCAGACTTAAACAAATTTATCTTTAGTGTAAAACCATTATAACACATGTATTACACATAGACTAAACTTTATTATGATATCATATTTTGGGCGATCGGAATAAATATCACGTGACAATGATGTCACAACAGTTTTAGCTCTAAATCGAATTGCAGCCCTTATCGGCTTTTCTTCATAAATGATTGACGCTTCCTATACTTTGGGTACTTGTTTTCTGTTGTGCGAAGTTTCACAAAAATCTATAAAAGGAATTTCGAGATACAAAAAGGCATAAATTATGCATGAACTGAAGACTGGACTTAATGCCGAAAAAATTGCTACTCTTTGGACATTTCCAAAAAGCTTTTATCACTCATTCGTTTTTTAATCGACCTTTATACACTCTACAACCGGTGAAACGCAAGTAAACTTGCGCGATTTCGAAGAGCACGAAAACATGTAAATAAGGGTAAAACGCAATGCTGAGCTCTTTTTTTAATTTCAAAGGCTACTTTCACGAAAACAGCGATTAAGCAAAAATTCGTCGATAGATTTTCTTTAAAAAATTGCAGTGCTGCAATTGTTCAGTGTACTATTAAATCCCCGAATTTCTTGTACATTGGAAACTTTTTAAGTTGGTAACGTAGGCGCAAAATTGAGCAAATATTGAAGCGACGTCAGAGTTATTAAAAAACGTTTTGCTTTGGGATTTCTTATTTTCTCGAGTTTAGCATAGCATCAAATTCCCATGCAGCAAGCGAGAATTTACCGCGCTTAGTTGCCCTCTGAATTTTTTTTAAAGAAAATTTATCGACGAATTTTTGTTTAACCGACCTGCTGTTTTCGAGAAAGTAGTTTGAAATTACAAAAAGAGCTCAGCGTTCAGTTTTGCCATGATTTAAATGTTTTTGTGCTCCTCGAAATCGTGCATCTACTTGCCTTTAGCCGGTTGTAGAGTGTATGAGGGTCATTTACAAAACGAATGAGTGACAAAAACGATTCGCCCGAATTCGGAAACATCCAGAAAGTAGTATTTTTTTCGGTATTAAGTCAAGTCTTCAGTTCATGTATAATTTATGCCCGTTTTGTAGAAAGTCCAAGATATCTCGATATTTCTCTTACAGGTTTTTGTGAAACTTCGCACAACAGAAGACAAGCATCCAAAGTATAAGTAGCGTCAAGCATTTCGAAAGAAAATTCCGATAAGGGCTGCAATTCGATTTAGAGCTAAATCATTGAAATAATTGAATTAAAAAAATTCCTCCGACAGTTGTCCTCGGAATTGTTTTCATCCAAATTGTACAGGATGTAGTCCTATTACTGACAAATTAGGGGTGCTGAGAACCAGTCAGATTCGATAATTAAGTTGTTGACACAATTAAGATTTTAACATGAAGGGGGTGGGGAGAGAAGGAATTGACGCAACATTGTAATTACTTCCTTGTATTTCTTACCTTCCCCAGTGACATATTCTCCTTGGTTAATGCTTCGTTTTGGTGTCAGTTTAGACTTCAAACTGGCTTCAAAGTGTTTGACTCCGTTAAGGAATTCGGGATTTAACTTATCTCTTTCAGTAGCAATATTTTTCATTACGTTTGGGTCCGATGTTGGGGATGGAAGGGCGAAGAACTGCCAACCAGAGAAGAACTCTAAAATGCTTTGTGCGACCCGGTTCTGATTTTCTGCCTCCTTACTTGTCAAAACTTTAAAAACCTTCAAGTGAAAAAAAGAAAAAAACAACAGTTCAAAGAAAGTGTTAAAACTCAACTTAATTAAGGTTTATCGGACTTATCGAACGTTTGAGACTGTTGCCAGGGAAAAGTCTTGTTGTAACTTGACTTAACACGGCTTATATGCGACACAATTGACCACTACAGAAAATGCCGTAACACACTATAACGCTCTTTTTTGGTCACTCCAAAATTTTGCCTAAGCATTGTCTTCAGTTTCTCTTGGGAGTTAAAATGGCCCAATCAAGGAGTCAGCTATTGTGCTAATTGTGTCCAACACAAGGACTGGCTGTCATTCCTCGCGAAAGCGAGTTTATAGTTTTATAGTTTTGCAACGGTCGTGACTCCCAAAAGGAGCGCAAGCAAGGTTTGATCGTCTCTTTGCTGTTAGTCTATCGGATTTGCTTGGTGTCCGCCTTGACAAGGTGCATTGTGGGTTTCCAGGAAATCGATTTTGCTTAGCGAAGTGTGTCTTGCTTTGGTCATATTGTTATCACTTTGGTGTTTTTGGCGGCCATTTGAGGGGTCGATAAGTGCTTTTTGCGATGAATTTCGAAGCAAAAATTAAGTACTTTCAAGAGAATATTGAGGCGATTTGGATTATTACCCTTAAAATATGAGTGAGAATGAAGGTAACAAAGGCATGTTTTGCATCCCACTTCACAGACTAGTTTACACCGTATTGGCTTAGTTGGGCATCCGTCTCTTTAAATGCGATAAAATGCCTTTAGGCTGTTCTTATTGTTGTTGTTGTTGTTTTTTTTTTTACTGCCAATACACCAGTTATTCTCCTGAAAAAAAAAAAATCGCTTTTAGTAAAACTCCAAAGCTTTGTACGGAGCACGCTGCCGTAAGTCCTACAAAAATCTAAAGGCTTTGACGTGGCGTAGTAGCAACGAAATGGACCAGCCTGTAGAAAGTCCTGAGTTCGATTCTGGGAGGGGGAACTTACATTTCTTTGTCTCTGCGCTTTTTGTCTTTTCATTTAGTACTTTTTTAGTTATTGTAGTCTTGTTTTGTTTCTTTATATAACGGAATTTTTGTATTCTTTTTCTTCCCTCTTGCATTATTTCCCTTTCTTCCTATTTCTTGCCGTTCCCCCGAAGTTCTTCGCGAAGTCCTGTGATTCACGTATTTCTAGTTTAACCGTCCGACGTACACGCTAAGTCACACCCCCACCGTCGTAAAAGGGGAGGAGGTTGATGGAACCCCTCTCTTGGGTTTTTGATATGTTGCAGTATTTCGAAACGATTTTGCTCCGGTGGAAAGCTTTTGATCCACTCAACAAGATGAGGTATGTTTTATGGATGGCTGCTAGAAAAATTTTACGTCATAAAAAGTGGTTGTGATCTTGGATCTTACGAAGAATTAGCTATCAGAAGAAGCAAAAATCAGGGTCGGAGACCGCAACCAGTACCTTTTTTAGAAATGGGGATGGTTCCATCGAAATTATCGAAACTCAATAACTATAGTAATTATAATATATACACTTAGCCAGGGCTAAAAACGAAGCTCACATTAATCAATTTATAATTTAAATCAAACTATAAACTCGTAATCCACGAATCAGTTACCTTAACGGCTCATTCATGTGACTTTTGAGGGAAAGGCTAAGTGATTTTAGAGAAAAATAATATGCAAACAGTCCAAGTCTCACCCAAGAGTGAAACAAATTATACATCGAGTTAATAGTCTTACATAAACACCCAAAAAAGAAATCATCTTCGATCACAATAAAGAGTCATATGATGGTTCGTAATCACAGTAGATTAGGCCTGGAAAGCAAATTCTTCCCAAACAAAATAACTCAATCGCCCACCTACACTACCTTAGTTTATTAGGGGAGGCAGACAATTTGCACGTTATTCATTGATAGTTTGCTTTCCTTTGTCTAAAAGGGAGGCCAATTTTTGGTGTTCGACAAGTTTACTTTACAAAATCTTGCCAACAAATCTGGCGGCTTGCAAATACGTTTTATACATCACATCTAAGGTAAACAGTACTATAAGGCGCTGGTTTTATTATATTGACCTCGGACAGATTGCATTTTTCACAATTTTGCAAGACAAATTGCACTCATTCAATCATTTAGGACGATCGAAACACGCGCTTCCTTTACACTACAAATTACAGAATTAACCACATTACAAAACATTTTCAGGAAGAGAATTCCATAGTGTCGAAACTTTTCAGTCAGAAAAATCTGCTCCTCTGTGGTATGCAGGGTAATAATGGGTTTTTAGCGAAACCTTTCCAAAAATTTCCAAAATCACCTATATGGCAAGCCGGTTCTAACTTTTAACAAGACGCTATGGGAGCGTACAAATCGGCGTCTTGGTCGTGCTATTGTGAATGCTGAGGAATAGCAAAGAATGGTATTTTTCCGGATACCCTTCCATACAAATACCCTTACTTTTCTCCTTTTGTGTAACAGACGTCTTAACTTCTCCACCGGCTGTCCGCTAGGTTCATGACCGCGTGGCTGTTACCCAATTCGATTATTAATAATTTCTGTCAAAAATAAATTGCGCACGACGAGATCTCAGCTCCACTTCCTACAGCAACACTTTCCTTATGTACAGTTAACTCCATACCTTCTCCAGCAACGTAAATAACATCAGTACACTCCCTTACAAAACTTGCTCAAACTGCACTATCTCCACACCAAAGATAATTCAGGTACAACATCGCAACAAATTATTACATGAAAAACAATAACACGCAATAAAAAAACAGGTGTAAAAACGCCTGCTTTTCGAAAAAAAAAAAAGAAAGAAAAACTAAAAGAAGAGCAATGATAATGATGCGTATCGTAACGTTTCCGAAAAGACGGCAACTTCGTTTTCCTTCCTCTTGCTGACAATCTATCGGTTGGTCTACAAGCAACGCAAACGACCGCACCTCTTTCTCTTTCGAATTACCCTTGCTGCTATCTTCTGCAGTTGTCAAAATCTCTTCACTCTTAAAGAGACACAGTCAGCTGATGCACATGCGCATTTCATACCATTTCTTAGCCAAGTTTGTCTGATTTGCATATCACAAGATACGCGCGTGAAACAGATATTGAGAAGTGCATCCGGAATATCTAAACAAACCTTGTGGACTTGAACTAGTTACAAGCCGAAATCGTGATTATAGACCCTAAGCCATAGCAGAGCACCCATTTTTTTTATTATTATTATTTTATATATATATATATATATATACGTATGGTTGACGGAAGAAAGCAAGTAACTACATAAGTATCCCTACAAGCCTGTTTCGTGGTTGCCCACTCATCAGGGGATTTTAATGAGAATAACTTTACCATTACTTATATACTAGACTGATTTACATAATTTATTCAGTGCGAGGTTCGTTACATCAGTTGTTGCGCAAGAGGGCTTTGTTTCTGTGGCGGCAGGAAGACACGAGTTCATTACGTTTGTTAAGTGTAGAGAGTTCAGGTCGGCAGATGATAAGGAATTTTTCTTTAAGACATAAGTTGCATCGTTTGCTTGAGCTGTTGTACGGCAGGTGTGAAGATAGAATGCGCCAGGCGATAGAGTAGTTGATGTTGTTTTCTTTAAGAGTCCAGACGTGTTTGCTGAGTTCAGTGGAGTTTCTGTTCTTCAGCTCAAGCAAACGATGCAACTTATGTCTTAAAGAAAAATTCGTTAACAAACGTAATGAACTCGTGTCTTCCTGCCGCCACAGAAACAAAGCCCTCTTGCGCAACAACTGATGTAACGAACCTCGCACTGAATAAATTATGTAAATCAGTCTAGTATATAAGTAATGGTAAAGTTATTCTCATTAAAATCCCCTGATGAGTGGGCAACCACGAAACAGGCTTGTAGGGATACTTATGTAGTTACTTGTTTTCTTCCGTCAACCATACGTATACTCGCTCTACTTTATGTATTGAGCACTGTTTTACGGATTTCAAGTTCAAACCTCTTATATACTATAGAGAATTCACCGATGGATTTTTCCAGGGAAAGCCACTGACATCGACGAATAATTCTGAATTCGATCATTAGTGGAGGTGAGTAATGACACGGAGTCTGTATAAATCATTGTCGAAGGAAGCTTGATTTTCCAAACATATGTAACCTTTTCCATCGATTTTCCAAATATATGTAACGATTATTTGCTCGCCAATGTTATTGATTCATTTCTTTTGTTATTTTGGCAAACGAAGGCGATTTCTCCCGCCCGGCGCCTACGCGTTTCTCACCTCTTCTGTTCATGTTCCTTTGGATACTGTTTTTAACCAAATATTATAAAATAATGTTATCTTCACTTTCCAAAAACTGATTTCGTCTATTTGAACATAATGTCTTTGACTTACTCAATAATTTCCTTTCATTAACTTTAAGTTCGCAGACCAGCCCATTCGGAAAACGCCTTATTTCATTTTTCGGTGTTGGCCTACCGCGAACAGTGTGTGTATTTGTATTTGAAGTCGCCATATAACACAACATACATATTTCAACGAAACATTGACTCCTTCCTTTTCTTCAATAGTCGCCCATTTCATCGGAACTTTCCAAATCAGTCGGATCAAAAACATCGAACTCTTCCCTAACTGGCTCATCGATTCGCCTTACACAATAAACCAATCAGAGAATAAAATCACAGAAATAGCACAATCAGATGACCTCTCAGGAAACATGCTCTTCAGGTTGTCTATCCCTGATTGGTGCATTTCAATCCTCTGTTTATGATCTCTTCTCACCACTGCAATAACATAAACAAACCATTTTTAGCTACGCACGTTAACCGGAACTGAACGGTTTTGCCTTTAATAAACATTGACATTTCCAATTTTGTATTGCTAAATGTATTTAGTCTTACAAAAACAATTTGCGCAAAAATAATTTTTGATGAATGCCATAACTCGACTTCCCGTTTCAATCAGTTTCCTATAAGCCCCAAATAACTAACTCTCTCACGCCGATTGTTCGGAGTTCTGCAACAAAACATTAACTTCCTGCTCGCCCAGATTAAAAAAAATTAAACCCACAATTCAACCATCTTTTACTTTTCTTCTACAATCTCGTCTCCGCGATCTAACGGGGCAAAGACTGAAGTAACTATAAACCGAAAGGCGAGCAAAAGGTAATATTTCTTTCCTCCTCAGATAAACTAAACAACTCGAGCTGCTCTCGAACAACTTCCGCCTCACTTCGGAAACAAATTGCAAGTTTACGACATTCTTCAGCGTCGCAAATCCTTTAATAGGGACCTTACGATCCGACAAAGCTGTCAAATATAGTTAAAAGGAAATCATGAAATGTTCTGAACTAGCTCATGAAGCAGAACTGAGAAAAATCTATCTACATTTTGTGGAGATCAGCATCCTCATTCATCAATCAATTCTCCCTTGTTCGATTGCGAGAGTGAAATTTGTGGCTCGAGATGATTGACACTTCGATAATAAACTTCCTACCTATGCTTTGATTACATAAGTGCAGTCCCAAGGAAGGTTTTGACCTTACTTGAGAGTGCACTTCGGCACTTTGAAGTTTTGAAGTTTCTCTGGCAACAAAGTACGTCTAGTCAAGATCAGACAAGTGGAAAAGGAACCATTGCCCCTGAGAAGTCAGATCTTACAAAATTGCAAAAACTAGCAAGCTTATGACAGAAATAGGGTTCATTTTTCTTGCTTTGAAACAGATGTTGTAAGAAGACTTTGCCACAACACTCCTTCGCAACCGTTGCAACGCGCTACAAACTTAAGAGCGTATAGGGTTTAATTTTCACCATGAAATGTTTGCCTTCTGACAGCTTGATTTAAACTGGATGAATAAATAAAGAGAAAGACTTCGAATTTGTATGTTTTATAATTTAAGGGACAAAATTTCTCCTCACCCACCCCCTCCCGTAAAAAAAGTCTTGTTAACGCTCAAGTTTCATGTCTGGAAACAGACTGATCGTTATTCAGCACACCTTAAGGTTAATTTGATACCAAGGAAACTAGGCCTATCTGGGTGCTACGAATTTGTCTATTTATTCACTTCTCACAAAATGGCTCATGGACCGTCAGGCTTACCAGTCAGTTCCTCAAAGCCATCAAGTAAGGCCAGAATCGCCTGAGACTTTTAAACCCTCTGACGCATCAAGTCAGGTGAAAAGCGAAAACGATGCCATCAGAAATCGGATTTCCGATTACTTCGACAAGTGGCGCATTTCTCAACCAAAAACCCAATAAACAAACCAGCCATGAATAATAGAAGAATCTTGATAGCAGCTGACGACACAGAACTCCATAAGCTTCAAATATAAGTAAATAAGTCTCCAGATGCCGCATAAATTTCCGCATGAACTCACGTGTCAAATTTTGACCAATCAGATCTTAAAAATTGGACGTAGAGCGTGACCAACATGTGACCATGGCGAGAAAAGTCAAAAGAAACTGCCTTTTTCGCCTGGAATAGCTGGCCGAATTTTCGCGTCCGAGGTCAGTTTGAAATCAAAGTTTCAATAGTGCGGCTCGTAAACGGTCATAAAAACACAACTTATTTCCTATGCGTTTTAAAAAAAAATTGAACTTGAACTTGAGATCATTTGAAAACTAGAAACTTGTCAGCGGATAACTTCAAAACGAATGCACGCGAAGTTTAAAATTAAAGTTTTAAATAATTCAAGATTAAAATTGGACATTTAAAATGATGTTTTTCCTTATAATTTCTTCTTAAAGTTCAGTGAACGGTCATTCCAAACGCTAAGTATTGTAAATATTTAATATGAATAACAAAAATGTTATTGCTCGATTTCTTTTCTTAAACCGGCCGCCAGTCCGGGAATCATCCTGGGCCTAAAACAAAATCTATTTTTTTTCGTGAAAAAAAAAAGGCACGTACCTAACACGAAAGCGTCTCCAAGAGTTTTTTAAGCAAGAGCAAACAAACCTCAAGACATTCCTTGGTGGTTTACGGGGAGTAAAACATAATTAATTCTGAAGCCTGCAGGTCAATTTTTCACCGAAAATCAGCGCCCGGTCACCTTCTTAAATACCATTCCATTTTAAGTTCGGACGAGGAGTCTATTTATTTAAACGATATTCCTAAAAATTACAACAAATTCTGTTTTCGCCCGACTACTACCAGTGATGTCTTTAACCATCTAAATAGATTGTCAAAAACTAAAGCTAAAGGGATAGATAATATCTCTGCTCTCTGCTCCAACCAGTTGCAAAAATGTTGAGACACTCACGAAAAAAACAACCTGTCTTGCTTCAAATCGCTGCTAGTCACAGGTCTGTAAGATAAAACACTGACCTCCCTCCTCCCCCCATTCAAAGTTGTTCCTCCAAATTTTGAGCATGGTCTTGTATTGCTAGCAACTCTGAAAAGGGGTGGAGGGGGGGTCACGAGCAAAAGATCATGGACAGGCCATTTAAGCCAAAATATGGTACAGTGTCTCAAGTACTTTTGCAACTGGTTGTCTCATTTACGTTTTACTTCAAAAAGCGATTTCCACCTCTAACCTTTCCAAAGCGAAGACTATAGCGTGAGAAATAAATAGAATGGCACTTTCTGTTGCTTTTCCCAGCTGACACATCATTGTCATTGATCACAAAACTGCATAAAAAGCGCTTAAGAATGTAGTGACTTTAAAATTTTGCCTCAATTTTGTTGTAACGCATCTGTTATTAATATTATACACCGTGACATGGCTGTTCTGGCGTTGTGATTAAACTCTGAGAAGTGTGAATGCACAATCACAGCATACTTTTCCTTTTCTTGGTATTTAGAGATATTATAGTTGCGAATAAAGCTCCCAAACCTCCATTTGCACCCCTGTATCTGTAACGCAATGACATTTGATATGCAGTGGCGTTATGTTATCGGTATATAGTGTGACTTATTTTTCAACACCGCTGTAAAAGTAAAACCGTTCAGTTTTTTTCATCTACTACAGTGAAAAGAAGATAGTTATTAACGTCCGTTAGAGCTAGAGAGCAGAAAAAGCTGTGTGCTATGTTAATTTCTATTTTCTGACGGTCTACCATCAATCACGCTCTACCATTCTGCAACAGTAAGAAATATGATATATCATTATATTTATTTGATATGATGGTAGACCGTGTAGACCGTTGACGCACGTAAATTCCTGACGTTGCTATGCTGGAAAATTACTATTGTTGGGGACAGTGACTTCTTTTTTGCAAAGAAATACATTTTGTTACCAAGTATAGAATACAAGGCCACGTTATATGCGAGCTCTCGCGGCTATGTTAGTGAAATACGCGCGTGAATTTTCAAGTTATCTGATCACTAGCCACACTTGGGCTTCAAAATCGAAACAAAGTTGTAAGACAACCAAAACGTAAACATAAATCCAAACTTGTGCTAAGTAAAATAAAGTCCACAGCAGCTACTTTTTAGCGTAACTTTTCTTTCCTGTAAATGGCAGGCGATAAAAGAGGAACCATTTCCACATAATTATCAGGAACAACAACCAAAAGCTATCTCCTTGATCTAGCGGGGCATCTTAGGTCTCTTTCCTTTCATAAATAAACGTCTTTTACCCGAGTTCGAAGAAAATATATTATTTTTCGCATCTTTGAAGCGTGTTACGACAAAAAACCTTTTTCGTTGCAGCTTACTCAAGATGGTGTGGCATCTTGTCCCACGCGCTCCCTTTAAAAGCCCAATTTTCGAGCAAATTACCACATAATCAAAAGTGGAAAAAACTGCAGTTTTTGTCTCGCCATTTTAAAACACGCAAACGTAGGGAAATGAAATGCTATTTTTTATAACCACCTCTTTAAGTGCAAAACGTGCACCACGTTTCACCCTGTTTAATAATCGGGCACCACGGGTATAGAGGTATGAAGGACTCAGACAACCAGTTGCAAAAATGTTGAGACACTCTCACGAAAAAATAACCTGTCTTGCTTCAAATCGCTGCTAGTCACAGGTCTGTAAGATAAAATACTGACTTCCCTCCTCCCCCCATTCAAAGTTGTTCCTCCAAATTTTGAGCATGGTCTTGTATTGCTAGCAACTCTGAAAAGGGGTGGAGGGGGGGTCACAAGCACAAGATCGTGGACAGGCCATTTAAGTCAAAATACGGTACAGTGTCTCAAGTACTTTTGCACCTGGTTGTAGGTTGATTCGCGAGTGTGCTGCCAGTGGTATTATTTCAGTTTCCTTATGCGATCTGATGTCTGGCATATTTCCTGACGACTGGAAATGTGCCAGAGTGACTCTGTTGTTTAAACAGCAAGTCATTTGATTTAAACAACTACCGATCTATCACAGTCATTTCCGTAGTCGCCAAAGTGTTCGAGAGGATAGTGTATGATCAATTAGACAACTTCTTAAATAGTGAAGAAATCATCTCTAAGCAACAATCTAGTTTCCGGTCTCTACACTTAACTGTTACTGCACTTCTAGAAGACACTGACTGTTGGGCGTTTAATATCGACCGTGGCTATGGCAATGCCGTCGTGTTTCGCGACTTATAAAGACATTCGACACTTTTGATCATGAAATATTACTAACTAAAATGAATCGGTGTGGAATTCAAGTAAAACTCTTGATTAGTTTCAGGTATCATCCAAGGTAAAAAAAAATCATTTTTCGAAATTTTCAATTTTAAGATGATTAAGTAGAGCTCATCAAGAGCTTTCTTTAAAAAAAAAATCCAGGAAAAAATGTTTTTTTCTGTGCAGACTTATGGAGCGCAAAAGTTTTTTAATTGATTGTTGACCAGTCCTGCCATACTTTATACGCATGCCGCTGTTGAAGCAAGCTAATCACGCAGTTTGACAGAAATCGTGGTCTACAAGTATAGTGCTCACTGTTTTTCCCTGGATTTTAAAAGTGAATGCCTCCAAAGAAGAAAAAAGAGCTTGTCCGTTTTCGTCCTCGACTCCAAGACGAAAGAAGACGAAAGTAGTAATAGACGGGAGGTTCTACGCAGTGGTGGAGGTGGTGGAGTGACGTCACAATAGCTAAGGGGATTAAAATGATGAGATCATCACCTAAAAATAGAAAGGTATTCTGTATAACAATCTAGGGAGTTGACGTCATAAAAAAACGATGAGATCATCATCAAAATAATCATTTAATATGGTAACTGGTGAGATGACGTCATCAGCTAAAATTAGAAAGGGTTTTTTGACATGATCGGCTCTTTTCTATATTTATTTTTATCACCATTATCCATTTCTATCTTTTTAAGATCATATAAATGAAGGTTATCATTATTAATTATTATTATCATCCAAAACGAAAATGGGTATTATTCAGTCTTTCAAAACAATAAAGCTTAATCATTATCGTATGATTGCGAGGGCCATAGTTCCCCCCTCGAAAGAAATAACGTCTCTCAAAAAAACATTTTGCGACCTCCCAGGGTCAACAATTTCCAAGCTGAAAGAACTCCATTCTGAATTATTTCTAAAAGTTAATTTGGGCAGACTCTTGGTGTTCTTGAAATTTGCAGAGGATCTGGAACTGACACAGGAAGAATGGGGACAATTATATGCTGTTATTTATCCCACTTTAATAATCAAATCTGAGAGCAGTTATATAAGGCGATGATGTAGGCACTAAAATCATTTACGACTCGAACATTGCGAAGTGATTAGAGCGATGGGTTGTTGTCCACCATCGACCATTTTTGGAAATCGTTAGTCAGTTAATTATGCGAGTTATGCGAGCTCTGCAGGAAAAGCCCCAAGAGAGAACCTTCAAGTGACTTATCATAAAAACAATAACAACATAAAATAACTTAACAAGGATCAATTGAAACAGGCGACTTACAATCGCTAGCAATAAAATCAGACACGAGATACCGTTTAAAAAACTTTATTAAAAACCAATAACAAAAAGAGTCAAATACACAGCGATTTGAAAGGAAACGGAATGAAAATTAATCCTTTGACTGACTAGCTAGTACAAATCCGTTTTCTCCGTTCTGTTACGAGAAAAAATAAATAATCGTTCCGTGTCTACACAATTTTGCTATGGCCTCTAAGCCAAGAGTTCGACTCTCTTTGTTTCTTACGCTTTGTCTTGTTCCGTTTGTAGTCGGTCTTTTAGCTTTTGCTTTAAAAGAGGCTTCATTTCTTCGTGATCTTGACAGTTCGTACACTGTTTCTTGTGTCTGTACTGGATTGCGCGTACTAGTTGAGTGATTTTTTTCCGGAATTGTCCGCTTCACTTTCGTAAACGGCGACTTTAACTTTAGGTTGCAGTTTAGCCTCTTGTAAATACTGTCTTCGTTGTATGTGGTCTAACTGATGAACATCCGCGAGATGGTTAGCTAATCTGACAAGGTACTTCGCCCCACACGATGAAATAGGACATTTTCTGCAAACTCTCTTGTAAACCATAATGACAGTTCGATGGCTGAACACAAATGACATCTTTTTCGCAAATAGTCAGGTTATATAGAGTGTCAAACACAGGCCAGAAACTGAGGCCATAACCAGGCCAGAAAGGCGAAAACCATGCCAAAAGAGACAAAAGGAGACAAACGGGCAATTTTCAGTCGAGTCTTTTTTTTTCTCGTACACACGCGTCGGTGTCGCGCGTCGACAGTCATGCAACAGCTTTCAATATTGGAATCATCATCTTTATTCCGTGTAATCACAAATAACAGAGCCTAATTAAAAACGTTTTGATCGTGAATTAGTAATTGGTATTTCAAATTTCAGATTTTTTTTGTTTATTGTATCAGTTTACTATTATTGTTATTATGATCAAGTAACAAAAACCAACTAATAACAGGAATGCAAAGAACAATGTGAAAGCTGGGAAGAATGCTATAAAAGTCTTGAACAACAGCAACCCCCATGATGTTAAGAGAGAAAGAGGAGGCACTGGAAAAAACGCAAAGTCAACTGCGTCAGAAGGAAAGGCGTGTGACGAATTAAAAGATCAATGTTTAGCCCTCCGCCTGGATAACGATGGCCTTCGTTATATAATGCTCTGTCAAGATTGTCGTCGTTACTTAGACAACAAGAGACCAGGAGATACCGTAGAAGGTTACAGTTGTCCCAGTTGTATTGGTCTGATGGGGTCGTCTAGAAACTTCTAGACTGAAGAGAAACTATTACGAAACTTGGCCCTACTGTCCTGGTTTTGGCTCTTTTTACCTTCGTTTGGCCTTGGTTTGTTAAGTGTGGGTCGATGTGGGGTCGATGTAAGATCGATTATTATTTACGAAGGAGAACGCTTAGCCAAACCCCACCTTCACCAATTTTCTATAAAAGAGACGCGTTGCTTTCTGAAGTTTAATTTCCTATCAGAACGCGTGCGGTTCAAACTAAAGATGACGAGCACTGGCTATACCTTATACCATCAACAAGGAGCTGGAAAATATGAAGACAGCGAAGAAAGCGATTTCTCCTGAGAAAGCGGTTTCTCCCAAGAAAGCGAAGTCTCTAGCCAAGAAACGGAGTCTTCCCAAGAAGAAACAGAAAACTTAGCGCCTTGGTTACGCATTCTTGATAAAGCCGAGAAACGCCATGAGACCCAGGTCAACGCATTGATCAATGAGTACGAAGGGAACGGAGATTCAGAAAATGTGGCCCGCGTGAAAGCCCACAACGCTCTTCTTCCTGTTTACAGAAAAGAGCTCTTAGAGAATCTACAGTGGATGCGTGCAATGAAAAAGGATCCCACCTTCAAAAAAATGATTGAAGCCCGAAAAGAACTAAAAGATACAGAAGAATTCGATTAGTTGGAATCGACAGAACTGGCGATCGATAAGCGAAAATTCTTACTCAATCGACTGTATCAAAAGCAGCCCATTCCACAAGATGAAGACTAGTCCAACTATGAATGTTATAGAATTATTTTTCCTAGACCTTTGTATTGTTGCGTTTCAATAAAAACTGTAAACAACCAAACTTTAAGAGTCTTTTGTTTGTGATTTAAAATAATAACAATAATAGTAAACTGATACAAGAAATAAAAAATCTGAAATTTGAAATATCAATTACTAATTCACGATTAAAACGTTTTTAATTAGGCACTGTTATTTGTTATTACACTGAACAAAGATGATGATTCCAATATTTGTTGTTGTCGAGTAAAAGTTGGATTGGCTCAAAATGAAAACTGCCCGTCGCAAATAACTAAAGATGCTTTCTGGACAACAAGAGGATCTAACAGAGCAGAGCCTTTGAAATAAATTGCTCATCTGTTGTCGGGTTTCGTTTGTAAGCTTTTCCTGCTGTGTCACTATTGCTGTCCTTTTCTGGTATGCATCAACATTGACAGCTTTGGTGTTATAATCTGTTATAATCTCGTCAAGGGTAATACGGCGCCAAGAATCTTTTTCCCCTATTTTCTCGAAATGAAAATCAGGGCAAGTTGAGGGTACGTCTTAAACTCCAAGTCGGCAACCCGTAAACTAATTTGGCTGAAATTTGGCCAACCTACTGTCAGATAGTTTTTCTAAAAAACCGTGTCTGCGAATTTTGATTTCTGTTTTCGTTTTTGAGTAAGAGTATTTTTTCACAGGTAGTGCTAAATGATTTGCTATCCCTGACTTCAGCTGCTTGTAACAAAAGAACAAATCCACTTGGCAAAATCTGAGACACGGTTTTTTAGTCAAACGTGTTAACAAGCGAATGCGATCTTAACTGGCTTCTTCCGTTTATTTCTGGCTGGCCTGGACGCAAATTTACAGTGACACCCACTGTCACAAAAAGCTTCTCATTTCTGAATCGCGTTAATATTTTGAAATTTAAAAGGAATAAGCAATAATCTGGAACTATTAAGCTTTAAGAAAATGTACAGTTTATAGGGGTATTTATTAAAAGCTAAAGCGCTAGCGCCGATCAACGCGGGGGGGGGGGGGGGTCTTGAGGGTGGATGATACCTTAAATAGTATTTGACGAATCGCACACAACGGTGCTCAGTTAACGGTTGTCTCTCTGACTTCACTACTCTTAAATTTGGTCTGCCACAGGGAACGATCCCTGGCCCTTTTTTATTTCTACTTTATATTAACGATTTGCTTAACTGTCTATCGTTCAGCATACCTAGAATGTATGCTGATGACACCCACATCATTTATGCTGGTTCTGATTTGCATTTGATTCAGTCTAGTCTATCTCACGACCTTGAAAAACTTAGCAAGTGGCCTGTGTCTAACAGACCTTGAACGTTACTAAAACTGAATTTATGTTGATCGGCTCCAGGCAAAGATTACGTACTCTATTTGATACACTCGAGCTTTCCATTGATAATGTTCCGATTGAACAAGTTTCCTCTGTGAAATCACTTGGAATATATATCGATGAAAATTTAACGTGGCACTCCCACATTGGTAAACTGTGTAAAAAGATCGCTTCTGCAACTAGAGCCATAAAGCGAGTTAAACCATTTGTGCCTCAATTCACCCTACTCAATATATACAACTCACTAATTCAATCTCACTTTGATTGCTGCAGCCTAGTCTGGGGTAATTATGCCAAAACATTATCTAGCAAGCAGCAAAAACTACAAAACCGTGCTGCAGATGTCCATTCCTTGTTTCACAAACTCAGCTGGAAAGACTTGACATCTCATCACCGAATTCAGAACGCCTTAATGGTTTTCAATTCTTTAAACGGGTTGGTTCCCGAATATGTCACGTCTAAATTTATAAAGAGTTATGAATCAAACCATTCTCTGAGGGACTCGGTAAGCAAACTTGTTGTCCCCTTTCCAAGAACTAACTACATGAAAAATAGTTTTAGTTACAGCAGCACAACCCTTTGGAACAGGTTACCCTGCAACATTAGAGAGTCTGGTTCATTAAATCAACTTAAGCGCCTTCTCTATCATAATTTTTAAACACAGCATTCATGGAAATCAGATTTTTAAGTGGCATATTGTTGTAGGTTAACATAATGTTAGGATTAGGATTTTAAGGCTTTAGGATGTTAGTCATTGTATTGGAATTTATTGTACCTTTATTGAATTTTTTCACCGTGTTAAATAATGATGAAAGATTAAACACCATCTACAAGTGGTCTGCTTCGTGCCTGTTAAAACCAATGAATCATCACCTCGAGAAGTATGGCTTGATGGGGCGAGAGCAGCGAAGTGCGAGAGAGGAGTGCAGTGAAACTTTTAACAACCTCCTTATTCATCGAATGGAGTGTCGAGACAGTCAGAGGGGGAAGCGTAATCTCAGTATGGCCTAGTGCGATGTTAGAAAGGCCTTTGACACGATCTAGCAAAAATGGTTAGGAGAGATGTTCGAACTTCATCAATTCCCTCGGTGGTTAGGCGTAGCAATACGGCAATTGACTAATAGAGGGAACACTAGAATTGTGGTTAAGACGAAGCGAGGGATGGAAACGTCATACATGATAACTTTGAAGAAGGGATTGCCGCAAGGTGATGCGTTTTGTCCAAGGCTCTTCACCTTATGCCTAAACCCTATAGCTTGAAAGCGCAAAGCAACCGAAGGATACAAGTTGTCGAAACCGATCATTCTGAGAATAAACGATCTATTGTACATCTATGGTTTGACGGTATTTGGCGCGTCGGAAAGTAAGTTACGGAGAGGTCTGAGACCCGTTAAGGATCAAATGGAACGTGTGGGTTAAAAGTGGAACGACTGCATGGGTCCACATGTAAACAGAAGATGTTTGATTCAAGTTGCGGAGGACTTGAAAATTGACAATGCTAAAGTAATTAGTACTTTGGAAGAAGGTGGCTCTTAAAAGTTTCTGCCAGTATTGGAAAATGTGAAACAATAAGACAGAATTGTTCTTCAAAATGCAGCGAAGGTGTCCTTGCAAAGGTTATCTATTATCTGGTCTAGCCCGCTGTCAGACTACCACAGAGTTGCTGCATCGAACCAGTATGCTTTACCAGTTCTAACGTAATTACTTATAGCAGTTGGATAGGGAAGCCCGTTAAGTTGTCGTGGAGAATGGTGGGAATCACCCTCTGGGATCGACAGCACAACTCTAAACTTCCAGAAAGAGCGGTGGACGATTGCTTAGGTCAGTTAAGTATAGCCCGTACCAAACCAAACACTATCTTTAACATATTTTTGATATATTTCTAAAACTGTTTTAATTGTATTTGAGAATTCCATTTAAAAGAGGTACCAAATTCAATTTTTAATGGTGTTTTAACCTGTTTTTTTAAGGTGTTTTAGCCTGCTTTTAATGATGTTTTAATCTGTTTTTAATGTTGTTTTAATCTGCTTTTAAAGGTGTTTTAACCTGTGTTTAATGGTGTTTTAACATGTTTTTTAAGGTATTTTCACCTGCTTTTAATGGTGTTTCAACCTGTTTTTAATGGTGTTTTAATCTGCTTTTAATGTTTTAATGGCGTTTTAACCCGTTTTTAATGGTGTTTTAAATATGATTAAAAATAAAGTAAAGATTTACAGCAAGCAGCCCAAAAGTGTGACCTCCTTTAATATTCTTTCATGCAGATATTAACCAATCAGATGTCGAGGACAGTTTCCAGCTGACTTCTGACTGGATTAAATCTGCACGAAAGAATGTGAATAAGTCAAAAGAGGTCACACTTTTTGGCTCCTTGCTCTAAGCATTTTCTTTGTAACAATACTTTAAAGCTGATAACTTCTAAAACCCCTTTGGGACACTTGTCGAAACAGTGTTACAAAAAAATACTGTTTATGAAAGTTTCTCTTCGGCTAGTTTTTTACTCGACATTACTGTCTCAAAAATGTACTTCTCCTACCCGCAGTCATCGCATAAAGAGATTATGGACCTAAACAACCTACAATAATATTGCTCATATCATGAGCAATCACAACACCTATGGTCCAAGGCATAGACTCTAGCCTTCAAATATATCGTCCAAGAGTACGTACACGGGTGATGGAGTTCCAGTTTAAGTTTTCCCATAGAAGGATTTCCACTAATGACTTTCTGACGAAAATCGGAGTTGAAAATAACGCTAATTGCTATTTCTGTGGAGAAATTTCTGGTTTTGTCTTAGGGTCTCCTCTTTTTGGAGTTTATCAATATCACGACTTATTTCTTTCCAGGTTTTGCCTGCTCAGTATAAATTAAACGTGTCAGTAGCACTTTTCTTTTAGCCAGATACTATACCTGGATCTGTAAAAAGAGGAAATCGGAACTAATTAAAACTTTTTAAAGCACCCCTTGATCTGCCAAAAAAGTGGGACCTTCTCGCAGATGTTCTTTAAATACCTTTTTCTCACTCACTGTACTTTGATTGATTACGTATATTACTTTTCTTGCACTATTTCGTGAACCCCGCACCCGATATAAGAAACAGCCAGAATTGGTGTTTTTTGTGCTTGACATGCAAAATAGCACGTAAATAAGTAATTTGCACCATTTTATCCACAAGCTTTACCTTTGTCGTTGAAAGAAGTTGAGAAACATGCATTTTCACTAAAAAATGGATTTAACTACGTACGACGTGATATCTTGTAACCATGGTAACTGATCATCACTAAACTAGTTTCAATCAAAATTGTTGGTTTTCACATGACGTCACTAAAATTCAAACTACAAAACTATCGATCCTACTGAGATTTTACTTTCATGGTGTATTAGAGCAGCTGAAAACTAATTTTCAAACAAATTTTCGCTTCAAAAGGGTTCTTGGTTTTGTGATAGAGTACGCTTGAATTTCTAAGCTATTGCGTGACGCAGCATTTACATGACGGCCGAGAGAGCTGTCATTTAGATTAAAAAAGTGACTTTTTTCGAGGAATTTGGCTATCTAAACAGTTCAAGAATTAGAAAAAAATATTTCTTTATTGTTTATGAGTTCCTCTAGGAGTAAATTCACGCTTTTGTAGCAAACCTCGGTAACAGATTTTTCTGTTGGTATCCGTCCGCCATGTTGGAACTCATCCGGATGAGCTCGAGCATGGCGTCTCCATACAAAGCTCTATAAATTTGAGTAAAACATTTCCTTGGATATCTCGTATACGAATTATTCTTTCGACCCAAATCTTGGCGAGGGTTTTGTGTTTTTACCTCCTTTCATTTCCCAGATTCTGGACTTTATCTGTCGAATGGTTTTGATTTTTATTTTGATCTATTTTGAATGGTGTGACACACTGAAAACCAGCAATACGGAAAAGGGATAAACAAACAGCTACATCACGTAGATGCAATCTCACCAATATATTTACAAGAATTTCATGAGTAAAAAAAATGCAAGTGATCATTACGAAAATAAATGATAACGAAATATATGTTACGTAACTGTGTAGCTGACGAGTGCACCCCAGCGCTTACCCTTGTGCGAAAGTATTGATCCAGGTCTTCACAGTCATCAGGCAGCTCCATACTGACATCTCGCAAAAGCCATACAAAGAATGGAAATGTGTTGCGAAACAAATCCCTGTCATCGGAATTACCTTTAGATCGGATTCGAATTCGCTGAGAGAGCTTCGATATAAAACTGAATCAGCGTTAAGGGCATTTATGTTATTTTTTGTGTCATTTACCTCTTCTATTTATTATTTAATTAATTATTTATTTATTTCGCCGGGTAATTGTAACAAAAATAGATTACAAGAATCGTTAGAAATTGCTAGGAAAGCCAAAAGAAACCAAGAGGCTTTACTTATAAATGATCAAGCGTTTGCCCCTTTTGTCTTGGCTTTAATATCATATATTTAGTTTTCTTGATATTAATCGAGAGACTATTAGCTTGGAACCAAGAGGTTAACTAAATTCAAAATTCACCTTGTGTATCAGGAAATTAAGATTTTTATGAGAAAGGAAGACATTAGTATCATCGGCAAATACAATAAATTCCAATTCTTTTGACACATCACAAATATCATTGACATAAATCAAAAACAACAAAGGTCAAAGTATCGAACCTTGTGGGACCCAACAATTAACACATTGGGTGGAAGAACAATGACCGTTGTATTGAGCAAATTGTTTTCTGTTGAAAAGATATCTTTTAAACCAATCTAGAGCCGTCCCGCGGACTCCATAATGTTTAAGTTTTCCTAATAGAATTTCATGAATAACTGTATCAAAACTCTTGGATAGGTCAAGAAAAGTACCAAGAGTGTATTCTCCATTATCAATAGCTGATGGAATTTTGTCATATAACTGGATAAGTGCTGGAGAAGTCTAGTGGTTTTTTTCACTAAATCCGAACTGATTTGTAGACAAGATACTAAGCTCAAGAACGTGAACGTGAACGTGGTTTAGAAGACGAGTGTATATTACCCGTTCAAATCATTTGGAAAATATCGGCCGGTAGAACGGACAAGGGTCTATAATTACTAAAAATACTTTTATCACCATTCTTAAAGATCGGGATTACACGCGCTATTTTAAGCTGGTCAGGTACAACACCTGAGCTAATAGAAAGATTGACAAGGATCACATCTAGAAATCAAGTCAATTATCTCCTTAAAAACACCAATTGGGATGTTATCATAGCCAGCTGCTATTCCTGCCGAAGAGAAAAAAGGAATTTGCAATTTTTGGTACTAACAAGCGTGTATAAGTGTTATTCGAGCTAGGTATTTTTTCGGCAAGTTTAGGGACAATATTAGAGAAATGCTCGCATAATTTTTTATGAATCTCAGTCGGATCGTCCACGCAATATTTCCGATAACAAACGGAGGAGGATCTGAAGAATTTCCCCTTCGATTAGCATTCCTTTAGCATTGGATTTATAATTATCTATTTTCATAATGAATGATTCAATTTATTTTTATACTTCTTATAGAGTTGTTCACGTTCCTGAGTTAGATTTTTAAGAAACTGCTTATACAATATGTTCTTTTTTGTTATTCAACTTTTCTTAATAACTTGACGTCGTGCCTTTTTTCTTTTTAAACAGACACACTTGCTTTATAGATAGTAAACTTTTCCAGGAATCTTGCTTAAGCTTGAAGAGGATTTAAGATTGGGTAGTTCCGACCAGTTAATGTTGTTCAATCCATCTTTAAATTTAACAGTTTCATGATGCTTTATTTCACGGTAGGAGATCCATCGGTAATTGGGTAATGAGTTAGATTGTGCTGAATGAACTAATGAAAATATAGGGAGATGATCAGAAATGTCAGTTACCGGAAGTAAAAAATATTATCGATTACGGTGACTCAGCGTGTGCGAGGTGAGCCTAGTTGGCCTTCTTATAGGTGGAACAAACGATCTGGAAAGCATCACATCTAAGAATTCGTCAGTAGTCGCGTGGGAATTATGCGTCAATAAATTGAAAATGAAGTCACCCTTTAGGTAAGAGTTCTTATTTCCTCTCCAGATTTTGTAAACTGACTGATCTACGCTGCCAACAAAATCCTACACATTCTGATCGGGAGGACAGTATAACATCTCGATTAGAATGTTTTTTTCCTTTAGGTCAATGAATTTCAGTGAACAGAGATTCCGTACACTTTTCGCCTGTAAGAGGAAGATCATCACGCATACTGAATTCTAATTCCCTTCTCACATAAATGCCAACTGTTATGATGTAATGCTTTCTTACTCACTTGACTCACCTCGTGCGTGTGAGTGTTACCCTTGTACCATTGTTACTTCTCCGCCATTAAAACCAAGTTGAGTTTGCACCTCCGGAGTCATTATTTCCCCACCAAGACACTACAAATTTTGGCGACGAGTTATGGGATTAAAGTAGCATGCCCGGGGAAGAAAGTACAGCCGGTGTTGAAGTCCAAGGAGCGAGTGCAGCTTCATTCAGTGCTCCAATGGCAGGTTATTTCGGCATTTGCATTTGCCGTGATGGCGGTCGGTCGGGTTTGAACGGCCTTCCGTCCAAAACGGCGCAAAAATGGGTATTAAACGAGAAGAGATTAAGAATCTTTTAAAAGAAGCAATAGAACCCTTAGAACGAAAGTTAGACAATCTGAACAACGGGTTTCAGGAGTTAAAACGTTTAATTGATTTCGTAAATGGGACATACGATGATGTACTTGCACAGTTGAAACAAGCTAATGAGAAGATTCAAAGACAGGGAACGAGCCTGAGGCAGATGCGGAAAGATCTAGAAGATGTAACAAAGCGGGCTCGAGACGAAATGAATGGCTTTGAAAACCTGGCGGAATATCTAAGGAGAGACTGCCTTGAAATTTCGGGCGTCCCGCCGAGTGAGAGTTACAAGTGTAATCAGCTTGTAATGGCGGTTGGGCAAGCTATCGACGTACAAGTGAAGGAGGAAGATATATCGACCTCTCACCCATTGCCAACTTTTAAAGAAAATGCACCACCAAAGATAATAGTCAAGTTCACGAGAAGGGATATGAGGAATAGCTTCTATACGAACCGAAGGAAGTTTATTGATAAGAAAGCTAGTGACCTCCCCGATCTTGGTATCACTGCCGAAAGCAAAGTATACATATCCGAATCCCTGGCAAGGTACAAGAAAGAGCTGTTCGGCGAAGTTAACAAGCTGAGGAAAAAGATCAGATGGAAACATATCTGGACTCAGAACAGCTGAATCTATGTTAAAGAATCAGATAAGTCGACCGTAGTAGTAATTGATTCATACGACGCCCTCGATAAATTTAAGAGCAGCCTTCCCCCACGTTCAAACCAGTCTTGAATTGGAATCGCTCCCATAAGATAAGTAGTGTAGCCGGTGTATTACTTTTATTATGTTGTTACTCTTTACTAAGTATTTATTACCAAAATTTTCCATAGCTTATAATAGTGCACTATCATAATAACTCCGCTACCGGTATTAGAATAATACCAAATTACTCTTTTCCTTTTCAAGGTTTGGAAAATGATGAATTCCTAAAAACCATAGGCTCGTGGGTTATAACTCGGAAAATCGACTTTCTGGAAAAGTAGACTTATACAGGTATATAGTTGTTTCACCGGACAAAAATGACCCATTTAAGTAAAAAAGGTGCGAACTAATACGGGGAAACAAACAATCGGATATGCTGCATGTACCATCTGCAATCGGCGACAAAATGAGTTGAGACACTTCGCCCAAAACTGGGCTTTTTTACGTTTTATTAACTTCAAAAGGAGGAAATATAGCTTTCCTCCCCCATCCCCTCCGTGCAATGTTGTACCCTTGTTCTAGCTGCCTATAGAAAACAACAAACACCCCAACTTTGAATGGAGGGGACAGGGGAGGGGTGCGGATTCCTTTGTTCTCCGAAACTACCCTATTTAAGTACAATGTCTCAACAATTTTGTCGCCGATTGTGGGACAAAATTCCCATAACTCTTAAAGAACTTAACACATACCAATTCCAAAAACAACTGAAACCTTATTTGCTGTCAGAACAACATAGTTAACATAACTTAAGCATATACTCTTTCTTTCGTAATACATTGTATTTTAAAACTGCTTCTTTGGAAATAAATTCTATCTCAATTCTCTAAAACTTTAAATTCTGGAGAACTGGCTAGAAAATCTTAGGATTATTTCAGCTCCAGGCCTTATTAAGTACAAATAAATATAAACATATATATATATTTTTTTTTCTCTTTCATGTGTGTATGTAATTAACTAAGTACAAGGCGAATAAAGGTATTGTTGTTGTTGTTGTTGCCGAATGGAAAATTTTGACCTGAAAGTGGAAGAGTGGTCGACATATTAGAGCGTTTGGAAATGTTTTTCGTAGTGAACAATGTTCCCAACGAGAAAAAAGCAACCAATTTGCTTACCTTGATTGGTCGGAAGATGTATGCTTTGTCAAAGAGTCTAACTACACCGACTAAACCGACGGAGTTTTCGTTCACTGAAATTGTGGAAGTTATGGGCCGACATTTGACGCCGAAACCAATTTTCATCGCGGAAAGATGAAGCATGGGGGGATAGACTGGTGTGTGGCATTACCTCTCAAACGATTCGAAGAAAATTATTAGGAGTTGCAGATTTAACACTAAAGAAAGCAGTGGATATCGCTGTGAGCATGGAGTTGACGGAGAAGGAAATATCCGAGATTTCTAGTGAGTCTAAAACAGTACAGAGGGCGGACTTACATGACCCTTGTTTACTTTGCGGTCACAAAGATTCTGAGTGTCACACGTGCAAACAAAAGGGCCAAATTAGTCCTCAGTGTCCCCAGCCTGAGGTAAACCCAAGCAGCCGAAAACTAAGCAGGGAAAGAAAAATAAAAAAAGATTCAAGAATTAAGCTGAGAAAAATAAAAAAAGATTCAAGAATTAAGCTGTTAGGCACTGAAAGTAGTTCTGAAAGTGAGGCTTCTAGCTTTTAACATTATGAAAACGCCGGTGGCGAATATCGCCGTGAATGGCCGTTTTTTTCTGTAAGAAATTCCTCAAAAAGGAAATCAGTTGAGCTGTTGATATCACTTATTATTAATAATGTTCCCTGTGAATTAGAATTGGACACAGGAGCTGCAGTGACTGTGATCCCAAAGGAAATACGGCAGAACGATTTGGGCTCAGTTCCCTTACAACAGTCTAATGTGACATTAAGGAGCTATTTAGGTCCTTTGATAACCGTGTCTGGGGAAACCGCTGTTCATGTTAGGTATGGTTCTCAAGAACTTGACCTACCCATTATAGTCACTAAAGGGAAAGGTGTTCCTCTCATGTGAAGGGATTGGTTGTCCAAGATTAAGTTGAACTGGCACCGCATTAATGGTGTTCGACAAGCTAACCAATCAAACCCAAATTAGAAGACATAGTTCAACAGCACCCCAAATTGTTTGATGGTAAATTAGGTGCCATTACTGGATTCACAGCTGAGCTCAAAGTGAAGGAGAAAGCTACACCTCAGTATTTCAAGTCTCGTCCAGTGCCTTATACACTCAAAGAGAAAGTGGAAATGAACTTAAGCGCCTGGAGAAAGAGGGGGTGTTATAAAAAAATGAAAGTTCAGATTGGGCTACACCTATTGTTCCCGTTCTTAAACCAGATGGGACAGTAAGAATTTGTGGCGATTTCAAACTCACTATTAACCCTTACTTAGATGTACTGGATTACCCTATGTCTACCCCAGAGGAATTATTCACCAAGTTGAATGGAGGTGAATTATTTACTAAGCTGGACCTCAGTCATGTGTACCAGCAAGTGGTCCTGGATGAGCAGACCCAGCCCCATGTTACCATCAATACCCACTTAGGTTTATACCGGTACACTAGACTACCATTTGGGGTGGCAGCTGCGCCTGCAATATTCCAGCAGATTATGGACAAAATGTTATATAGCCTGACCCAGACTAGTGGAATATTGGATGATTTAATCGTCACTGGTCAAAATGATGAGCAGCATATCAAAAACGTGCATCATACCCTCAAAAAATTTGATGAATGTTGAGCAAAGTTCAAGATTTTTAAGTGTGCTATTATGCAACCTAAAGTGGAATATTTTGCTCTCGTGTTAGACCGTGAAGGTATACATCCCTCCCCAGCCAAAGTTCAGGCAGTTCTTAAAGTTTGTGAGCCTGAGAACCGAACCGAGTTACAATCATTTCTGGGTTTGGTGAACTACTATCGCAAATTTATTCCAAACATGTCAATATTGGTAAGTCCTTTGAACCAGTTACTATCGAAGGACACACCCTGGTGTTGGAGTAAGGAGTGTAAAGTGTCATTTCAAGCTCTTAAAGACACTCTTGCTTGGTCTAACTTGTCAGTTCATTACAATCCCAAGCTTGAAGTGCAATTAGCCGTGGACGCTTCAACTTCAACTTCAACTTCAACTTCAACTTTATTCATTCACTTTCAATTTACAATTACACGATAGCTTCCACCCGCGTATAGGAGAGCCTAATCGAGGCGGGGGAAGAGACACACAAATTTAAAGAAAGAAAAGAAAAAAAGGGCTATTTTACAAACAGTACCAGCTGTCGCAAAATAAAAACTATAGTATGTATTAAGCTAATTTAATTGAATTATGATTTACACAGAAAATATAAATTTAGTTGCGTTCCTGAGCTAGTTAAATTTAAGTTGATGCATGATTTCAGTGATTTCAAGACAGTCATCATATTTAGATAAAATTTCAAAGAGCTTATTCCTTATCTTATTCCGAAAGGTAGATTTTGGTAAGTTCCTCATATCTGAGGGTAAAGAACTCCAAATTTTTGGTCCAACTCTTAGAAAAGAACTACGCATTTTTTCAAGCCTTGAGTGTTCGGTAAAGAAATCATCATTGAGAGAAGATAGGGTAGGATATGAGTGCACCTCAGAAATCCTAGTAAAGGCTCTCTTGATATTTTCAGGTGCAGAATTGTTAGCAACGTCCCACATGATACTACAAAGACAATCAAAGTAAATAAAGGATAGGGGAAAGACTTTTGATTTTAAGAAAAATGGTACAGCATGTTGCTTATAATCCGTAAAGTAAATCAGGCGTAGGGCTCGTTTTTGAATTAAGAGTATCTTATTTAAATAAGTTTTAGGTGCAGAGCCCCAAGCACAGATGCCATAATAAAGATAGGGGTTGATAAGGGCTTGATAGATATTTAAGAGGGGACGTAATGGAATACTATGTCTAAGCTTTGCTAGAATTCCCACGGTTCTACTTATCTTTAAACAGATTAGATTAATATGGTTTTTCCAGGAAAGTTCATAATCAATCAGAACACCAAGGTATTTGACAAAATCTTTCTTTTCTAAGGTACTCAATGCATCTATAGCTGGATCATAAGCTTTGATGGAGGGATTATATGTTAAACATTTCTGCCGAGGACGGAAAAGCACGTAATTAGATTTTTTGAAATTAAGGGTTAGCTTATTGGCTAAAAGCGAGTCACTGACATTACTTAGTTCAGAATTAACTATCTGTTCAAGATTATGGAGGTTCTTGTTTGCATAAATAATGCTTGTATCATCAGCAAATAAATAAAACGAAAGATGCTTTGAAGAATTTGCAATGTCATTCACATACAATAAGAATAAAAGTGGGCCCAGCACAGAGCCCTGTGGAACACCATACAAAGTTGTTTCACTGTTGGAAATATAAGAGCCATTTGAAGTGGTTTGTTTCCTATAGGTTAGGTAAGATCGGAACCAATCATTAACAATACCTCTGATGCCATAAAAATCAAGTTTTTGAAGAAGAATATAGTGATCAACAGTATCAAAGGCTTTTTTCAGATCTATAAAGAGTCCACAGGTGAATTTACCACTATTCATATTACTCTGAATTGTATTAACAATATCCAGAATTGCATGTTGAGTATTATGACCACTCCTAAAGCCATATTGGGAGTTAATCAATATATTGTGCTTAATGATAAATTTACTGAGTCTTTGATACATTAGTTTTTCAAATATTCTATTGAATATAGACAAAAGAGAAATAGGCCTGTAATTGCTTGCGCAGGACTCATCATCATCTTTATAAACTGGCACAATCTTGGCAAGTTTTAGTTTGCTGCGATGTTTACCTTGGATGACAGATAAATTGTAAATGTTAGCAAGTGTCTGGCTAATAATGTGTTTGCAGCCTTTTAGGATTTTAACAGGACAGGAGAACATGCCATAAGACTTGTAGAGGGGCAAGGCCTGAATTTGGGCACTGACATCATCGGGAATAATGAGTTCAAAGTTAAAAGAGTTTGGCAAACGGTTGTTAGTGAGATATTCATTAAATGAGTGCTTAGAAGGTGGTAGTTTGGAAGCAAGGGTATGTCCAACACTAGCAAAATGCTTATTAAGCACATTTGAGATTTCACTAGGGTCAGTTGAAAGACTACCATCAGGTTTTTTAATAATAGAAATTTGCTTTACTTTCTTCTTGGAGGTAGATATTAGGTTATTAATCCCTTCCCAGGTTGCCTTCATATTATTAAGATTTAGTTCGAAAAAGGAGTTGTAGTAATTCCTTTTACTTAAACGAGTTAACAGTGATAATTTATTACGATACAATTTGTACTCATCCCATAGACCATCGTGGTATAACTTGTTTTTCTTACGTATAGAGGTGAGTAAGCCTTTGGTTATCCAAGGCTTTGCCATCTGCTTAGCTTTACGTCTAGATACTGTTTTAAAAGGTGCATGCTTATCAACTAGTCTGTTAAGTTTGTTGTAAAAGACATTAAATGCAGAGTCAGCATCAGAGTTAGGGGGCCAGGTGATTAGCTCGAGATCATTGTTGAAATCAGTTTGGTTAAATGATGAAAGATCCCGTTTGCGGATTCTACTATTAGAAATTATCTTAAGGTTGCTAGACAGGAAGCAAACCTGTGAGTAATGGTCACTGATGTCGGACACAATGTTACCACTCAGTACTCACTCGCTTCACCAGTAGGTTTGGGAGCGGTAATTTCACACATCACTGCAGATGGAACTGAACGTCCTATTGCTTACGCTTCACGATCGCTAACCAAATCTGAACGGAATTATTCAATTATTGAGAAGGAAGCTCTAGCCATCATTTTTGGAATTCCAAATTTCCGCAATTTCTTTATGGATGCAGATTTAAGCATCTGAGAGATCATCAGCACCTTACCTTATTGTTTGGTTCCAAGAAGGCGATACCAGCTGTAGCTGCATCACGTATTCAAAGATGGGCAATTCAGCTTTCAGCTTACCAGTATGATATCAAGTACCGTAAATCTAAGCAGAATGCGAATGCAAACGCATTATCAGACTTCCGCGTAAAGGAAAAAATGTTGGTTTACACCTTGACGAGGAATCCGAAGACGTCAACATGATTCAAGTACCAGAGTGTCAATTAATTCTAAACAGCCTCGGGAAGATACAGCCCGAGATCCCCCCGTGCTGTCGAGACTACAGCACTTTGTGGATGGCCGGACAAGTGCGAGGTTCCAGACAATTTAAAAAAGCTACTTTGCTAAATGAAATGAGTTTACAGTGGAGGACGGATGTCTTTTGAGAGGAACGAGAGTTGTGATTCCAGCGAAGCATCAGGAGACTGTGTTAGCAGTTACATATGAATCACCCCGGAATTGTGAGAATGAAAGCCCCAGCTAGACTTCATGTTTGGTGACCTGCGTTAGACTAAGATATTGAGCAGTTAGTGGGAGACTGCGAGACCTGTCAAATCAGGTACAGTAAAGCACCTGTAACCTCTGACAATCCCTTCATGTGGCCATACCGACCTTCGCAGCGAGTTCATGTTGATTATTGTGGTCGAGTCAAAATGGCTAGAAGTAATAACCATGTCAAGCACAACTGCTCAGGCAACGGTGGACGCATTACGCCCACGCTTTTCTATTTTTACCGGAAGAGATTGCTTCGGATAATGGCCCTCAATTTTTTCCACAAGAGTTTAAAGATTTTCTAAGGTACATCATGTGAAAAAGATTTTCAGCGCACCATACCATCCAGCATCTAATGGCAAAGCGGAGAGAGCAGTAAAAATATTTAAGCAAGCAATGAAAGCAGCTAAAACTGAGCCTGGTACCATGTCACAGAAGATTTGTTCATTTTTATTAAGCTACCGCACTACACCGCACACGGCAACAAGATGAGTGGAAGACTAGGTACACGCCCCTCGATCTTTTCCGTCCAGATCTCCGAAAGAAAGCATCTAAACCCTCAAAGCTATAACCTACTGCGCCCAAGAGACAGTTTAGGGTTGGAGATCCTGTATCGGTACAAGACTACAGGATGAGCCAAGATCCTTGGGTCAAGGGAGTGGTGGTTGCAAAGTTAGGACCTGTGTGCAGGTGAAGGAGTTCTTTTGGAAACGGCACATCCATCAGTTAAAAGACCTCTCAGGAACGAAGATTCAACCCCGTTGGCAGGAAAAACTTGAGGACTGTTAAGTGAATGTACATCAGTCGTTTGCAGGATACTCGCCAACTAAAACACGTCAGTCACCACAGTAGGAAATTTTCCTTCGCACACTGAACCAGCACCCAACCAGAGTCAACCACGTGTCACGGAGGCGAAACCAGTTCCAGAATAACAAAGGGATCTTGCAAATCAAGAAGCATTAGTTTCGTGCAAGAAGTCTGATCGACGTGGTGATCAGTCTGTTTGTCCAGAGAGACGCTACCCATTACATGACAGAAGACCGCCTAAGCGCCTTATCGAACAAGTTCCTTAGCGAACTCTGGACTGTCTAAAGGAACTGTGGCTTTTTATTATTTAGTGTTCGTTGATACTTTTTCTTTTCCTAAGGAAGGGAGGAATGTTATGATGTAACGCTTTCTTAATCACGTGACTCACCTCGTGCGTATGAGTGTTACCATTGTACCATTGTTACTTCTCCGCCACTAAAACCAAGTTAATTTTGTACCTCCGGAGTCATTATTTCCCCATCAAAACACTACGCCAACACCGCCACCTACGTTGTTTAAACGCAGAGAATGAACAGAGTTGTAACCAGAAATGTCACAGTTACGGAAAGAGTTTTGCAGCCAGGTTTCCGATCTGCCAATATAAGAAACCTTGAAATGAACATTAGCCAAAAGCGGCAATCTATCAAAATTACTGGCAAGGCAACGTAAAAGATATAAATAATTGAGGCTTGTAACATCATCAACTAATGACTCATTGAACGCATCCTCAATGTAATAATCGCAACTGAACGACTCTGGGCAAAAATTCCTATCCGGGTCAGAATAAAACAAATTAGCTATATTCTAAATTTGTAGCGTCCGTCCAAGGGATTAAATTGAAGCGAGGATAGTTTATCGGGATCGAAATTGATGGTACCATGGCACATCTCAAGCACATCTCATTTGGATGACAGAAGGCTAACTCATTTAGAGACAACAGCTCCTCAATGTAGGTGTCTCGCGCGTGTAGTTCAATAAATAGTTAAACTACTCGGTCTATCTCGGACATCTAAACAGTCTAATACAAATTCAGCGACCGTGCCCGCTATCTTAACTTCCTTCAGAGCTTCCACTTGAGGTTCACGTTTAGGCAACGTTTCTGGCGAGAGGTCTTCACTCATAAACAAACCATCAGGTTTTTCACGCCTAGCTTTCCGCAGGATATCTTCTTTCTGCTTCCAATTTCTTAGCCGACAGACGATCGTTCGTGGACCAGGTGGCCGGTCAGGCTTGCTTAAGTGATTGCCACGTTGTTGTCTTGACATTCTTTTTATCTGTTTAGAAGAGACGAACTATAGATTTCGCATACTGAGGTTGGTCGCTTATATAGGCCAAGAATAAAATGGGACCTAAAATGGAGCCCTGTGGGACTCCCTATGACACTGAAACTTGATAATACATTGCCCCTTCAAGAACTACCCATTGTTTTCTATTTGACAGGAAGTTTTTTAACCAACTTAAGAAAGCGTTGTTAATTTCGTTGTTTGACAGTTTTTAGAGCAGTTCCTGGTGGGGCACTTTGTCAAATGCCTTTGAGAAGTCCATTACCATAACATCCGATTGTCCACCATTTTGAATTCCCTGGCCAAATCATCGACAAATGCGATTAGCTGGGTTTCGCATTAGTGACCTTCACGAAATCTGTGCTGGAGGGTGCTTAGTGTTTGGTGTTGGTCAAAGTGATGCGTAATGTTGGATACCATGATATGCTGCTTGACTTTACTGCAAATACAGGTTAATGAAATAGGCCTGTAGTTTTCAGCAATTTGTTTTGATCCTTTCTTAAAAAGTGGCGCGACATTCCAGTCCGATGAGACAACACCAGACTCTGATGAAGCCTTTTTAAAGTGTGGAAGCATTGTGCCTGGTTGGTTGGGGATAGTTTTATCAGTGCCGCGAATGTGGTTAATTGTGTGATTTCGTGAAGTTGTTGACAGACAAATTCCAGGTATGGCGCTCGTGTTATAAGAATATTGTGTACAAGATGCTTTGTGAGTGTTAAGTTGAAGCAACTCTGTCTTAGACAAACGATTGTGAGTTCAAGAAAGGTGGATTCTACGTCTGTTTTAGTCGGGCATCTCGCTATGAGCCTCATGGTTTGAGACTGAGAATGTGCTTTTAAATGTTGTTCACTTTGTTACAAATCTGTCGCTTTTGCCAAGAGCAACTTTTCGTGTGTTGCCAGCAATTAATTTGTCCGTTTTTAAGTCCTAACTAGCGACTTTCAACTCCTTTTCACTCAAGTCAAGATGCGTTAAATTGTTGCACCATAGACTGGTTGTAGTGTAGCTGCCTGGGCCAACGAGATGTCTATCCAAGCGATGAAGGTCTTGTGCCCGAAACGTTTTACTAATTTTTATTTTTTTTTATCTCTTTTTATCATCCAAACGTTGTCCACTTTTGGTCTTTTTCAACTTTTATATATATAAAAACAATTTTGACAAGCGTCTTCGTACAAGAGAGGCATTTTGGTATTCCCAATTATGCACTCTTCAACCTTGTGGCCTCAAAAAAAGATCGGAATTTAATTCCAAGAATAGAATTAAGTATAACTGACACATCTCACCCTTTGAATTGCATTTTTTACTACTTTTTAATTATTTTTTTAACTGTAAGTTTTTAACAGAAGAATTTATTGTTCTATGATTGCCGATGCACTCAGGGGCTCCTTTAGGGGATTCTGTTCTTCTTCTATGGGGTTTTCCATTCATAGGCCTTTAGTTTGTACCTTAATACTTTTTGTTTAAGGCGTGCCCTCTAGGATTATGTTATGAGATTATGAGATTAAATATGAGATTATTATGTTATGTTATATAAACTTCGATTTTTGGGCTTTTCCTTGTTAGGAAACGCTGAGTTCACGAAACGGCTTTTTCTACGCGAATAAACGGACGTTCAGTACAAGTAGAAATATAGTCTTTGTGGATTAGAAGAATCCAAATGTTACTAGCACTTTGCGATTTCTTCCCTGCTAACCTGAATTTCTTTTTTAGGTTCGGTTTGTCTGAAAACCTGAGTAATGCCGGAACAACCAGTCGGAAAGACAAGTAAGCTTTCCTCTCCTATCTTCCCAACATGTTAGATTAGATGCTGTTCGTTCCCTGACGGTCTATGTTTACTCGCGTACATTTTAGGTTGTACTATAGGATAAATGTTCATTTGTTCGTACTAAAATTAATTTCCCATGTTGTTTTTAGCCGCTTGTAAAATATAAAGGCAACTATTTCCAGTGGACTCCGGAACGTGATGTGGTTATGTGGAGACCTGAGAGAGGACAAATATGGGAAAAGATTGTAGCAGCACTGAATTCTCTTCAACTGCCGAAATTTAGAGTAACTGCAAGTTAAGTGCTATTCGACATCGGTATTCACTTTTAACTTCAAAACAAAAACAAAAGCTGCACGACGAAGATAAAGCCTCCAGAATCGAATAATACAGGTCGTAAAGAACCATAAATTCGCCGTCATCGATTAAACCATCGTCATAGCTTATATGATGCAAATTACAGAGGTCTTTGAATGCCATAACAAGACTGCAACAAGACAAAGTTCTTGGCAAAGAAAAAGTCGTCCTCTGTCTGGGAAGCTTCACTGCTTATTTCACTGTTCCGAAGAAGGAACCCTTGGCCCAGTCGGCCTCGGTTGCGAAGCGTCGTCGTCGTTCGTTTCGTTGTCGATACTTAAGGTCCCTATTAGCAATTTCCACGCGTATTGATTGGGTCCCGTAACTCGAAATATCCTTGGCCATACCCCGTTTTTCGACCGGAGCCAAGATGGCGTGTCGTTTAGAGACATTTTCGGAAGACGAAATTTGAGCGATAAATAAGGCAGTCGTACAAAGAAATACCAAAAAAGCAACGAACTTTGGCTTGTCGGTGTTCACTGGTAGGTCGAAAATTACTTTCATTCCAATTTTGCCCCCAAAAAATCGTCAAAATGCACTTGACAAAATCCCCGAAATGTTTGTAAATTGTAAACAAAGTTCCTACTAAATGACGTTAACTTTTTAACTTTTCGGTAGATAACCACCACTATTACCCCTCCCCCTTCCCCTTCGGGGGATAGTTATATACTACTTATGCGATACTTACTGAAAAAGGATACCTTAAATCTTTGAGATCATTCCTCTTTGGAACATTCTTGGAGTTGTAAATCAGTATGGATGCCAATAAAACATTCAAAGTGAAAACCTGATAATCGTCTTCACTCTCTGTTTCCAATGAACTAATTCCTTCTGAGTCCAATAAAATCACAGTGAAATCTCGTCCTTGTGAATCCTATAAAAAGCAGTGGCAGAAGAAAAGTGAAATCTAGCATAAACCCTGGTTTAAATTCAATATCATAGGGAAGAACAAGGGTGAATTTCTTTTACATCGTGGTGTTATGATCCATACGGGATGTAGTAAATGGAATAATATGATCACATTTGCTAATACTTCAACTAAAGATAATTATCTGAAGTTACTTTTAGCGTCTTAGTAATATAGAAAAGCTTAGAAAAAAAATGTCAGAAATGAGCGTAACATACGACCTTGTACTTTTGTGGCACAATCCACATCCAAAGTCCCACAGTTTCAGGGTCCATCTTATGGCCAATGGAGAACACATCCATCCCACCAAAGACTTCTCCGATTATGTATGACTTCCCCTCTCGGCATGGACCGGCGATAGACACCACACATACTTGGCCTTAAAAAAAAATTAAAATATGTCAGCTTTCAATTTCGTTTCATAATTAATTTTGTTGACGATTCCCAGGAGCAATGGGCTCCTGCAATTTCCAATGTGGCAGATTCAAAAGATTCCGAAAAGTGCCGCAGCAGTGGATGCCGTTAGCATTAACGAGAGAGAAAAAAAAAATGGACGTGGAGAAAAAAATCTGCTCTTAAACCCTATTGTTCAGACGGGGGGGGGGGCTTTTGAAACTCCCCTTGAAAATTAAAAAATGGAATAACTTTAAAACCGTTCCACCTATAACCGCCAAACTTAGCGAAGAATATATCTGGGAAAGATTTTAAAACCGTTTTGACGGATACGTCAACATCGATGACCACAGCAACAGAGTTTTGACAGCCATGTTTACGTTGAATTTTTATGTTGCACTTAACTAAGCATTATTTTATCAAAGTTATTGTAGCTGCTAATGATTTATTCCAGTCATTTTAGTGAACAATTTCAGAAAAAAAAGTCACCTGAATTTAAAATGGTAGATGCTGGGATTAGTTCTCAACACTCGCGGTTATAACGTTTTTCATCACCATTACCTCGAATTATACGGATTTTAAGTATCATGGAATACATGATGGATGGTCCCACTTCCTTTTTTTAATAATACATGAGGCTATCATGGCATAAATGCTATTTTCAAATAGTATTTTTAAAAGGTGTAATTGACTTATACAACTGAAAAACGCAACACATATAGTATGATCATAGCAGGAGTATAAAAATACAATAACATAAACTTTGATGTTCTTATGATAAACAACAATCTATCCAACAAGGAGGTACAGGAAGTTTTAAATTAGCTAAAAAGAAAGTTACGATGGCCACGTTAATCGTCAAACTGTTAATCACCTTTTATTTCTTTCAGCGTCTTGACAGCCGTTGGCACTACGCGGAGAGAAGACCGCTCCTCGCTTGTTTTTTGGATTTTACCTGTAGCTGGATCCCAGGTAAAGTTATTGGGAAGACACAGAGGAATACCTTTCTGCAGTAACAAAATGGCGGAAAATCGACGTTAAAATTGGACTCTTAATTTTTTGTTTTGTTGCCGTGCATATCAAGAAGGGAAAACATGGCTAACTAACAATTTTATGTATACCTTGAAAATTTCATGTTTTAGAAGGAAAAAATGGTGAAGCGGCGGGTGCTCTTCAATAGTCACTGTTGTCAAATATTCAGAAGAAATAAAATTCAACAATCACATTCTACCTCTTCTATGAGCAACGTTTATGCAAAATGAGGCATTTGGCGATAGGACTAAAATCTTTTCGATATTTGTATTATTTCCCTGGATTTTTAGTAAATAAATATTTATATACGACGCAAAGAGTGCTTTGGACTGGCATTAACCTGTAAGCTAAATACACATGCGCAACTAGCTATTAGAAAGCTCACTTACCACCATTTTTCTGCTCCTGTCACCTTTACGTTGAATTTTTTGTCTTTTCATCTTTCAGTCTAAAAGGCTGATTATTGTCTTGTTCTTCTTGACACTCGACACTGAAGACAAAACAAAAACACAATCAAAGACTTTATTTAAAAATCATTCTGTTAAAAAGAAAGGATAAGAATTAAAGAGTATCATTGCGGACATTGTTTTCAATACAAACTTGTTGACATTCCCTTTTCCAATGGTTTTTGCTTTGCTAAACCTCAGACGAACATGCACACTCTACTCATCCTCCCACCGTGATACAAAATTGTTTGCAAGTTTTATTTTCACGTGGACAGCAATAACTAACATTGCATTTGCAATATGCAGAAATGTTAGCTATCGTTGTCTGAAACTTGGAGACAATATTCTCAATAACGAGAGGCTCTCACTTGTAAACACTAATTTCTTGACAAAAATTTAGCGAATTAAAACCCTTATTTTACTGTCTTACAAGAGATCAATTATCTTGAAACTCAGAGGTCATACAAAACGACGGTTAATTTCGAGAAACCCATTTTCTTTTAAAAAAAATCTATGGAGCTGTTTGAAAATTATTCACTTATTTGTTAAGCACGATCAAAATGTTTACAAAACCGCTATCAAGAGCGCCTCCATACGTACTAATCAAATCCTTCTTTCTAGCGGCTAGAGCTATCTCCATCATTTTTACACAGGTTTTTAAAAACAGTTGAAACTAATATTGGTTAAAATTGTATTTCAAAAGCGCTTCGTTTTACTAGATAACGGACGAAATTTAAGATTGTCCGGTTTTTACCGTATTTCTAACCATAAAAACTTAAACTCCACGAATATTGACGGGGAAATTGGAGGAAAAAGCTTCTATGAACGATTTGGGAAGAACAGTTCCCATTGCCGAGAAAAACGGCTGCAATTGTAAAATCTGGATATAGAACTAGTTGCCTGATTACATGAGCCTTGGCTGGCTTGCTTTGCAGAAATCTCGGCACCTTAGGTAAACGCAACGAAAATCAACTTTGCCATTATATGACAACCGAGCTAGACCGGTTAGCTGCGGAATCAGGGCATCACAATACTGTGATGCCGGGATCGCCGCGGCTGGAGAGTTATATAATCACGCTTGCTGGGAGGTCTGACGAATGAACCAAGCGAGAAACAGGATAGTAATAAATTCTCACTAGGAGCCCCCACTCCTAAACGCCTCAGGTTAGAATGAGTTATGGGAAGAGGCGAGCCTGGAAGCGGAAAGGAGCGGGAGCTAAGGCGCCAGAGTGTGCCATCGCTGCGGGGAGGTGGATGGGGTGATAAACTAGGTGTCTGGTGTCCGTTTTAACGAAGAGAGGAACAACCAGCATGAAAACAGGCCAATTATACTAAACTCACAAATATGTGCACAACGAGTACCTCAGCGGATCCACAGATACGAGAGAATTTAAATGCACGGGTCCCACGGGCACAGAGAGCATATGTGCGTGACGGCCCCCAATGAGAATAGCGGGTAACACGCTGCTCATGGGCATTGCTTCCAATCTCTATATAAAAATGGCGGCTCCGGGCTGGCCCTTTTCATGTAATACCCGGATAAACTTCACCTCGCCAGCTGGCTAGCCATTCCGGCTCATGTGATCAAGGCCCTGTTTCTCGAAATCAAGGTCTCGGTAACTTATTGGGCCCGGAAGGCTGCTTTATATTTGCCGCGTTTACATTCAAGATCAAAGTTTAATAATTTTGTACATAATAAAATGAAACTATCAGTTAACAAAGCACACTTGACTGGTCTATGGGCTTGGAACTCTGCTACTATTCAACAGGTTTGGATTTTAAAATTTGCCTTGGGGCCCGAAAAGTTTCCGGGCCTTCCGAAAACGGGCCCCAGGAACTTACGGTGAGTTGTATTGTCAATCAGTTTGCACGTGGAAGCTTTAGAATTTGCCGCTTTCTTGGTTCGTGTATAAGAGAATACGACTTAATCCAATTAACCCAAGGATCTAAACACAACTGTCTCGAACGCGGTTTGCACGTGAACAGGTTAGACTTGCCGCTTTTAGGTTTCGGACGTGAAAGAATATAACTTGTTTACGAGATCATTTTGTTCAATAAGATTTTAAGAAATTGCCTCCTTTCCGAAATCTGCAATGAAATTATGCTTCATTCAATGTTACTTATCTCCCTCATGCACGATCACGGAAGTTTGCGTGACATCTTTTTTGGCTCTCTACAAATGAGGGGGAAAATCTTGTCAATCTCTTGGCGATAAGCCATTACTGGCAACAAAAGAGATTGGCAATGAATAGTCTGTACAATAGAAAAGGGCAATGACCGGTACCTGTGGTCCGGGGTAAAAACATTCACGCCGTGTGCGGCGAGGACAATTATTTTCCAAAGGAAAAGTTAAATTTACTTAATACTTTGTTTCATTCAGTGTACGTTCTTTTTTTCAATAGATTTGTTTTTGTTTGCCGTTAGTATTGTAACGAAGATAAATGTTGTGTCATGACACATCGCACATTCACGTCGCTTGGCTTGTCTACTTGGCTTGTTTACGTTCGCACGTATTGCCTGCCTATTGCAACTTTAAATCAAAACAAGCGATCTCGATTACTCTATTTGTGCAAGAGAGAATGAGCTCATTTTCTCTTGATTTAGGTGACGCCCAAATAATAAGCAATCACGTTGCTATGACAACTCCGATGTCATTAGGTGCGGTTACACGGGATGCTTTTACCGTGGTAAATCGTATTTTAGTGTTTGTTACCGGAGTTTTTAGAGGTAAATCCAGAGGACAACAATCAATAAAAATCAATCATTGATTTCAACTAATATGATAAATAAAAATCTTTTGATTAATATTGACTGGCTTAGCCAATGATAAAAATCGATAATCGCTCACCGATGCGTCTAAACGTTATTGATTTTCTTTGATTGCTATCGCTAATCAATAGCTGATTGTGCAACAGTAAAAAAACCGAGTAGGCATTTGCTTAAACGCTGGTTAAACGTGGTCGCAAACACAACAAGGCTGCTATGTCTGTGGAAATTTCTATTTCCTGCGTAGTCAAGGGGTATCGCCACTGCCGTTTTTAAGTAATACATTTTGTATGCGACGTTGAAAGCACACTCGATTTTTCTTCTTAGACAATTATGACCTTTCTCATTCCTCATTTTTTTTCCTTAAGAGCCACGTCCGTTATTCGTCCGTTATTTCAGCCTACCAAGACACAATGCATTCCTTTGCAATGAGTAGTTTTAACTACCTAATGGCAGAGGTCGTTCAGAAAATATCAAATTATAAACAAAACATGCTCCTAGACTATTATCTGTTGGTAAACGTTGGTAGAAAAAGGCTTGACCTGGTTACAAACATTGACCCAGTCTGATGGCGCTAACCGCCACTGATTTTCAAAGTGAGAGTAAACATAAAAACAAAATATAAACAGGGTCAAAACATGACAAAACAGTGCTTCATCAATGGAAATTATATATACAATCCAATTGAAAAGCAACGTGTTCTGGTTATCTCAGGTTATTTGAGCGTATTTCACATGATCTTGGTAAAAGGAATAAGTGAATTTTCTAGAAAAATAAATATATGTTACTCACCGGCTGGGAGGTCCCTATTGGGAGAACCTGCGCCCGAGGTCTTGAGTACCGCCCGAGGCCGTGGGCCGATGGCGGTACTCAGACCGAGGGCACAGTTTCTCCCAAGACGGACCGACGTAGGCCGCGCCGAACATTTTTATTTTTTTCCTACTGTGATTTAAAAGTTTCAGGAAAATTTTGCTTCAGCCTCCAACCTATGTGTGTCGAAGAAGGACGCGTTCGCGTTGATGTTATTCAAAGCGCGCGATCGATTGCAAACCAAAACAAAACACTACAACATGATTTTTAACTCAGTCTAATTTATATTATCACAATTAAGCTCTCTTTAGAATAAAGAAAGGTTTTTTGTCTTGGTGGACAATTCATAATCTGAGTGTCAAACAAGGATAAAAGAATTGACGAACTTAAAAGGCACAAGAAATAAAATACAGCAAAGATTTTCTTCGGCTGAATGTCTACTTTAGGACTTTAGGACTTGCGCAGTGCACCTCGTGGAGGTAGGACGTGTTTTTGTGAGCTCCACCAAATATGCTGTTCTAAACGCTTTAATAACGTACCTGTCATGGAAACCTACAAATAGATATAACCAGAAATGGGGAAGGACAAAGCGGACAAGAATCCGAGCAAAAGGCTGAGAGAAAATGGCTCGCAAACGGATGAAGATGATGAACATGTGGGCGTCGGTGGAGTAATGTCAGCACGCCTCGAGGAAATGAACACTAAACTAGATCAAGTTTTAACAGCGTGTGGTGAAATTGCACTACTAAAAGATGAAATACGCAAGCTGAGAGATGAAGTAAAGAAGTTAAACAATCTTTGCAATCTGCCGAGGAAGAAATTGAAAGTCTACAAGAAAGTCAGAAAGAAACTTCTGCACAAGAAAAAGAAAACAATGAAGACATTGACTTCTTGTTCGAGGACATTGGAGCGCTAAGACGCAGAAACATCAAGTTGGAAGCCTATACAAGACGTGAGAATGTAAGAATTTTCAATGTCGGGGAAGAAGAGGATGAAAATACTGAAGAGCTGGTA
>BOPM01000186.1:129849-169536 GCA_022179025.1 Porites australiensis
AAATATTAAGTGTTAATCTCTCTTTTATCTACATAATTAAGTATTAATTAATTCTTTGTAAAATAAGCCTCATTCGGCAATTGCGCGGCTGTTTTGTGGCTGTAATGTATATAATTGTGAAATGTAGATAATTGTAAGTATGTCTGTTATTGCGGTTGTTTAGAACTTTGTAATTATTTTCTTTTTAAGTAGTTCTTTGTAATTATAGTAATAAATGTCTTGAATAAAAAAAAAAAATTAAAAAAAAAGAATGTCTACTTTAAGATTAATTCAATTGAGCGGGATAAAAACTGCACAAAGGCTTTATAAAAAGAGCTAATTACACATACCAATCTCAGGATTTTGAAGTGGATTCGATTAAAAGAAGGCGATGTGGGTAACAACAGTTATATAAGCAAAGAAATAAACACGGCGATAACTGACTGCGGGAAAAGTTGTTCGTGTTGTTTATTCAAGATTGAAAGCTTATACATGCAATCGTTGGCAACAACCTTTTCTGAAACTAGCGTGGCAAAATTCAATGAAAAACGGCAGAATCTAGATTCAGATAGCAAAAATGGAAAACAAACCTTCAAACAGAACAAAAATGTCGAATAAACGGTCCATAAGAGCAAGATTGCAGTACTTACAGCGTAGGTTATAAAGCTAGCGAAGCGACATCACGAGCCGCCTGTTTTGCTTTACGTTAGCGGTTTTCCTGCCTGGATTACTAGATTCTCCATTCAGATGTTTTGTATGAACAACAAAATGTACTTTTCTCAAGCTAACGCTAATAATAGCGCAAGTTTTAGAAGAAAGATGGTTAAAAATCACCGGTTCAAGTGCTCATTCACAAACAACAAACAAACTTGTAAATAAAGCTGCTAACGATTCCGCCCGGGTTAGCGGGAAAGATCGTAAAAAAACGCCAGCTGTCGGAACCAATCAGATTGCAGGATTTGGAGAAATCCGCCCGCCCGAAAGTTTAGTAAAAAATAAAGATTGAATATTCAAGTACATTTATTCCTATTCAAACTAAATTATCAAATATTCAAATAATCTAAACCCAGTATTCAATATTCAGTATTCCACTTTCACCCCCGATTCACTGAAATGTCATGAGTAAATTTACGTTTCCCTTACAAGTCAGCTTACATGTAATAGCATTGTGCCTACCCTGATACAAACAATAAACGAGCCCATCAGACACATACCACGATGAATAATATCTTTCATCAGTATTTTTAGATGCTACTCATTCCTGTTTAACCCTATATATTGATCCCACCGTTCCCAAAATGTAATAAACAGACTAAGAGTAGTTTAAAGGCATTATTGGATTTAGTTTCATTACTGAAAACATGTTTTGAATATGAATATTCAAACCTTTCAAATGTAAATATTTCTAAACGTTTCACCGGTTTAACATAGTCGATTTTTTTGTTTTTCACAACCTTCAAGCTGAAATTTCAATTTAAAAAAAATTCATTGAATTTGCAAAGAATCGGCATCTACGAGAAGGGGTTTCACTTTCAAAAAACAAACTTGCTTACACATGCATTTACCGAGACACTGACTACTTTCGATTTCAACTGTAAATATGACTAATTCTAACAATGAAAACGTCCTTGTTTTGTATTTCCACTCCAAACGTAATAAAATAAAATTACTTTGCGCTACTGGATTAACTAAAAAGGAGAGAACTACCCATTTCGGTCAAAATATAAACGTTACTTATAGTAACTTCCGCCTTCGAAAGCTCAGGCGTCTGAACCAAAGCCGTTCCAAATTCGCTCCAAAGTCGAGTCTCCTGGCTGAGCCGTTCCAAATAAACTGATTCAGAGGCCGAACTTTTCATTTACTTTAAATTGAATGTACTAGTTTCGGCTCATGAAGAGTTCGGCGCCTAGTGAAGCGGGCCAAAAGCCACGACTTACATTTTCAGACGTTCCAATAAGAGGTTGTTTGTGCGATACCAAAAATTAAACACGTACAGCTTACCTTTAATCTTTTCCTCATGAACTTCACTACACCAACATTTTAGGTACAGTTTTTTAGAAGTGATATGCTTATGCTTCTTGTGAATTATTGTACTTTAAATAAAACATCGACTGAACAGCTAAAAGACGGTTTCTAACAACAATAACCCCAGTGAGTTGTTTCCGAGTTCTTGGTAGAAGAGGTCTGGGTAAAATACCTTACTCTCCAGTACCATGAACAGCTTCAAACTAATGAGATATTCAAGTTCAAATGGAACTCTAGCTTTGCAAACTACAGATTCGTCAGCGCACTCGGACTTGTAATTTACGAAATATTAAAGCTGATTGCATGCTTTATTGGAACGCCATGCGTCACTTTACGTGTGCCTTATAAGTCAGGTTACTTGTAATAGCATTGTGCCTACCTTGATAAAAACAATAAACGAGCCCACCAGACACAATTTTACCACGATGAATAAAATCTTTCATCAGTATTTTTAGATGCTACTCATTCCTGTTTAACCCTATACATTGATCCCACCGTTCCCAAAAATGTAGAGTAGTTTTAAGGCATCATCGGATTTAGTTTCCTTACTGAAAACATATTTTGAATATTAATATTCAAACTTTTCAAATGTAAATATTTCTAAACGTTTCACCGGTTAAGCATAGTCGATTTTTTGTTTTTCACAACCTTTAAGCTGAAATTTCAATTTTAAAAAAATGATTGCATTTGCAAAGAATCGGTAACGGGAAAGCTAGGGCCGAAAAGCCTCATCTACGAGAAGGGGTTTCACTTTCAAAACACAAACTTGCTTACACATGCATTTACCGAGACACTGAATACTTTCGATTTCAACTGTAGATGTGACTGATTCTAACAATGAAAACGTCCTTGTTTTGTATTTCCACTCCAAACGTAATAAAATAAAATCACTTTGCGCCACTGGATTAAATAAAAATACGCAGTCTTAGACTGCATGTGTCTACTGCAGTACTGGTATAGAAATGTAATATAAAAGAATTGAAGAAAAGAAAATAAGACTGAAATGAAAACGGTGAGGGAGGAGTGGAAATAGAATAGGGATAAAAAAGAAATCTTTGTTAAAATGTTGCACAGAATGCTGGTCAGAAGAGATTAAGCTTGTACCTTTTACTACAAAGATTTTTTTATGAAGAGAACTGTGATATTATATTAAATAATCTTACAACGTTAACCACATCTTTGTACTGAAAGTAACAAAAACACTCGACAGGCTCAATTAGATGTCTTTGTTCAACAAATATAGGACTTGTTATGGCCTTATTCATAGTTTCCAAAACGAGGTAGTCCATTGTCTCCCGAAAAAAGTGAGTTCTAGGAACAATACTGGATTTATTTGCCTCCCAAAGGCCATTATAAATTTCTACCCGAAAGGAATTTTCGCTCTCCCGAAAGAGATTATTCGCTCCCCGAAGGGAATTTTCGATCTCTCGAAAGAGATTTTTAGCTCCCTGTAGGAAACTTGACCCTTGAAAAGAGTTACACATGATCCAGCGACGACCAAACGGACCTTGAACGCATTGAACTGCAGAGGAAACTGAATGCGCGTGGACATTGGCATCAAAATCCTTCGACCGAATGATTCTTTTGCTGGCATAAAATCGCCCCAAACCGTAAGAAAACCTGACAAACTCTTTAGAAATAAATACTTTACAAATGAATAGAAAGCTGTGTTCGGTTATTGATGCGAAATAGGACGAAAACATTGTAGAAAATACAATTCGACTCACCTTCAACAGGAATAAAATTTACCAAATCTCAAAGACGTACGGTTAACGTCGCAATCGATAAAACGCTGTCCAGCACACGTGACTGCCGAAGTAACGTCGAACCATCTCGTAAGGACCTCGTAATCTGTCTCCTAAACGACAGCAACCGACCGATTAACGATCATACCTCGGCTTCCGGAAATACAATCGCTTAGATCCCGGTCAGCCTCGGATTAGCGTCGGCTTTCGATCGGATTCCATTTGGGATTCCTGTGGCATTTACACTCTATCAATAGCTCTTTCACTCTATCACTTAACTCGATGACATAGTGTCTACGCTTCTCTAGAAGCCGTAGATAAAAAAAGGAGAGAACTACCCATTTCGGTCAAAATACGTTACTTATAGTAAGTTCTGCCTTAGAAGCTCAGCGTCTGAACCAAAGCCGTTCCAAATTCGCTCCAAAGTCGAGTCTCTTGGCTGAGCCGTTCCAAATAAACTGATTCACAGGCCGAACTTTTCATTTACTTTAAATTTAATGTATTAGTTCCGGCTCATGAAGAGTCGGGCGCTTAGTGAAGCGGGCCAAAAGCCACGACTTACATTTTCAGACGTTCCAATAAGAGGTTGTTTGTGCGATACCAAACATTTAACACGTAAAGCTTACCTTTAAGCTTTTTCTCTTGAACTTAATTCACTACAACAACATTTTTGGTACAGTTCTTGAGAAGTGATATGCTTATGCTTCTTGTAAAGTATTATACTTTAAATGAAACATCGACTGAACAGCTGAAAGACGGTTTCTAAGAACAATAACGCCAGTGAGTGGTTTCCGAGTTCCTGGTAGAAGAAGTCTGGGTAAACTACCTTACTCCCCAGTACCATGAACAGCTGCAAACTAATGAGATATTCAAGTTCAAATGGAACTCTAGCTTTGCAAAGATTCGTAAGCGCACTTGGACTCGTAATTTACGAAATATTAAAGCTGATTGCATGCTTTATTGGAACGTCATGCGTCACTTTAAGTGTGCCTAGTTATAGGTCAGGTTACTTGTAATAGCATTGATACAAACAATAAACGAGCCCATCAGTAACATACCACGATGAATAATATCTTTCCTCAGTATTTTTAGATGCTACTCATTCCTGTTTAACCCTATCTATTGATCCCACCGTTCCCAAAATGTAATAAGCAGACTTAGAGTAGTTTAAAGGTATTATCAGATTAAGCTTCTTAAAAAAGATGTTTTGAATATGAATACTCAAAAATTTCAAAGGTTTGTGAGTATAAGACCTCTAAATATTTCCTAATGTTTCTCCGGTTTGCCACAGTAGATTTTTTGTTTTTTTTTTACAACTTTTAATCTATAATTTGGATTAAAAAAATGATTTCATTGTCAAAGAATCGAGAATCGGTAAGGGGAAAGCTAGGGGAAAGCCAAATCTACGAGTAGGAATTTCACTTTCAAAAACTTGCTTACACACATGCATTCACCATGACAACTACTTTCGATATCAAGCGTAAATATGACTGATTCTAACAATGAAAAGGTCTTTGTTTTGTATTTCCACTCCAAACTTAATAAAATAAAATCACTTTACGTTCGCTACCAGATTATGTCACGCAGAAGAGAGTGTATGTCAGTCTTCGGAGAGTCTGGCCGGTATTAATGATTGCACTCACCTGTAGCTACCTGTAACAAAATGACCTTCATTGACAAGCTGTTATCATTGAAATACCACTTGAGACTTCCAGGGTTGTACTGAAGAGGCCCGGGGGAGGGGGTACTCCTGGGAATTCTTGGTGGGGATGTGCCGCCCGGTTCCTCAAATCCCTACCCGATTTCAGACCAAAAAATGTAAAAGACCCTTGCCAAGATTCAGGTCAGAGGAATATTTCGTGTACGAGATATCCGAAGAAACGTTTTACCCAAACTTATAGAGATTTGTATGGAGAAGTCATGCTGCTGCTCACCTGGATGAGCTCCAACATAACGGACGGAAACCAACAGAAACATCTGTTACCTAGTTTAGCTACAAAAGCGTGAATTTATTCTTCGAGAAACTTATAAACATTAAGGTAATACTTTTTCTAATACATGAACTGTTTAGATAGCAAAATTTCTTGAAATAAGTCATTTTTTTAACCTACATGACAGCACTCTTGGCCCTCACGTAAATGCCGCGTCACGCAAAAGCTTAGAAATTCAAGCGTACTCTATAGCTATCACAAAACCAAGAACCCTTTTGAAGCCAAAATTTGTATGAAAATTAGTTTTCAGCTGCTCTAGTGCATCGTGAAAGTAAAATCTCGGTAGGATCGATAGTTTTTTAGTTTGAATTTTAGTGACTTCATGTGAAAACCAACAATAGCACACAAGCTCCTCTCTTCCATTTCTTAGAAAATGCCCCTGTTGTACGGTGAAGGTCATAATGCTATGAACACCGGCCAAAAACAAGAAAAAATATGCTACGCCAAAAGTGACAAAATATCAAAGATGCAACTTTATAATTCAAATCCACCAATTCACTATTAAGATCGATAAAATTAACATCAATTTACTGTTTGAATGTGTCAAGATTGTATAATTTAATTTCAATTCGCTCGTGTTTCATGTCATGTATCAAGAGACACGTTTTCTAAATCAAGATGCATGTTTTTTAAATCAAGAAGGGAGACGACAATTTTTGGATCCGTTTTGTTCCGGGGGGGACTGAAACCGAAAAATCTGCCATGCTCCATGGACTGCTCCATGAAGAATCCCACCCATTCCCGCCCTGCCGCGTTAGACATGGCGGAGGAATCGAGGAACTTGTCAGAAGAATCATTCGAGCAGCACAAGGAGTTAACACATCTCGAACACATCTCAAGCGTGTCAACACGTGACGAAGAACTGATTCGGCGATTTAGGAACGAGATAGGCTCGATCAGAAAGAAAGCAGAACAGGTTCTCGTAGAAGCGCTGGTGAAACATCACCACAGGCGCGCAGAACGATTATCTAACAAGCTTTGTAAACTCGAACAGTATAAATCTCGCAGGAATACTGTAAGGAACAATATAGGAAACTTAAAAAAATCTAATACGGTGTTAGGAAACTAAACCACAAGTGCAATGATTATTAAGCCCAACAGACGTCTGTTATGATATTATTTTCTCAGCCTTCATTGGACTTGATCGTGCGAAATCACAGCATTAACATTCTGTAAATGCTGAGCCGAAGAAATGTTCCACTTTTAGGCAGAGTGTTTGAAGTGAAAAAAGCAAAAACAAAAACAAAAACAGTGGAACACCTTACATAAACTGTAACACAATCGTTTTTATCTGAGCTTTTATCCTGTTTTGCGATATGTCCTATGCTAACCATTTATGATTGAGCCCCAGATATTCGATGCTTACTTGGAGCAAAAACAAAGCATTCTCCAATCAAAACTAATCAATAAACGAGGAACTTTCTTGTGTAAAACCCAGTGTTAAAAGTAATGTTTGACCAGTGTCGTTTTGGATGTGATGCTGTGGACGGAGTGACACCATACTTATTGTATTTGTAAAAATCTATATCCTAACAAAGCTTTAAGCTTCCAGAAAAGCTTTACCTTTAATGTACGTCTTCTTTTCTTTCTATTTTCTCCCTTTTTCTTCAGATCAACTTCTCACAGTTGTCTCATTGAGCTTTTATTAATACCAAATAGTTGCGTTCATTTCCGGCGGGGCTAAAGTGCAGGTCACAGGTCACAGGTCAGGTTACAGGTCACAGGCCACAGGTCAGGTTACAGGTCACAGGCCACAGGTCAGGTCACAGGTCAGATCACAGGTCACACACAAAAACAATAGGACACTGGACAAAACTGTTCTTGATTGACATTTTATTATACAAAAATAAAACAAACCAAGGAACCTCAATTATATTTTATCTGTTCTGAACTTTACCAAATCCCACACATGAGAAAATATATTCATGTTTATCACGCAAGGAGGACTTGCGTTACAGCGTAACCAAAGTTGGTAACGAAATCACAAAGGTACGCAAAATCATGTGATTTGTTAGAAAAACGAATCTCAAAATGAAGGGTACTGCCCTGAACTATTTGCATTAAGAATATCATGACGTGTTTGTGGATCTTTTGAAAAGCATTCGACGATAAAACGGAAGAAGGACAGTCTAAAACTTATTTGACCACTGAAATACGGCAACTTTCGTCAGACTTTCCTCGTCCTAAACTCTTCTTGCACTAGATCGGTCTTCCATCTCTTTTGAAGATGGCGGCCTGCTGCTCGCGCTTCGTACCAGTCACAAACTACTGCTGTGTTAAAGTGCAGTCGGCTAAGAACTTCAGACACTGCTATTTGGGCCTCTCAAATAGTTGCTGGACCATATTTCTCGGCTCTTCTCCCAAGAGCTTGCCATTTTTTCACGTTCTATTGCACAACAGCTTGAAAAACCTCTGTTGGATTTGCCTCGTGGGCCTTAGGTGGGAGCATTCCGCCATTACAACTTGAATCTTTGACTCTGTAAACTGCTGCTGTATCAAAGGATTACAGTGCTGCATTTCAATGACTCGCTCCAAGTTATCTTGGCTGCACGGTTTATTTGGAGATGATATTCTAATAACACGACAAGGCTTCGTTTTCAGTGAAAAACATGTGATTTGTTTTTCGTACAAATCACCTTTGTGATTTCGTTACAAAGTTCGGATATGCCGTATGATCAGCATGAAAATATTATCCCATGTGTGGAATTTAATATTGTTTAAAGGACAAAAATACCATCAAGGTTCCTTGGCTTATTTTATTTTTGCATAGTAAAACGTCAGTCCAGAACAGTTTTGTCCAGCGTCCTATTGTTTTTTTGTGACCTGTAACCTGACCTGTGACCTGTGACCTGTGGCCTGTAACCTGACCTGTGACCTGACCTGTGGTCTGTGGCCTGTAACCTGTGACCTGACCTGTGACCTGTGCCCTGCACTTTAGCCCCGCCGTGCACGCCTGTGAATAGTGATAACGCAGAAATTTCTGAGCTTTTCTGGTACGCGCAAGTCTTGTGCGACTTCTAACTGATATTTTTTTTGTGAGTAAACTTAGTTACGCGTTCAGTTTGAACGGTGCCACACCGAACGAGAAGTGAAAACGGAAGCCATCCGTTTCCTCAACCAGAGGTAGACTCACCTATTTCTAAGGGTAGGTGACACATTATACACTGGGTCTTTTTTAAAAGTATTGTAGGTTTTTAGATTATTCATGCGATGAAAAAAAGCGCTAGAAATAGAGGACAAAGTTTGAATTATTCTTTACTGCGCTTTTCACAAACATGCGAACTCTAACGTTCCAAAGCCACCTTCACAATTGTGTTTATCGCTGCCGTCAATAATAATTACGATCACAAGCAACGAACCTTGAAACAGAGAAACACACAAAACGGATCGAAATCCACAAATCACAAACCATGACCTTTTGAACCCGTGAAGTAAAGTTTTGTTTCCTGAGAGGTCCGTTAAGATGATTGACAGCAGCGAAAAACGCAATCGTCGGTTGGCCTCTGAACTTCAGAATTCGCATGTTTGTGAAAAGTGCAGTTATTAATTTCCTTTAATTTAGAAACTTTGGTTTCTGTTATCTATCATATTACAACTTGAAAACAACATATAAAAAGAACAAAATGACCCTGATTTTAGTGTCAATAGAGCGGTAGCAAAAGAGGCAACCGGCCTCTGCCTACAGTAGAGAAACGGTCAGAACTAAACTGAGTTCTTACAATCAAACTCTTTTGTTATCCGATTCATCAAAATAAAAGTTGGAGAGTAACACATACTTCAAAGGAGGGCACTCATTCAGTTTTAGGCGACGGAGAGGAGCTTATTCCTGTGGGCTCTCCTTCGGCTGTCTAAATGCTTACACAGAATTAATTGCTTAATTGCTTGATCTCTCAGGATCATAAAAGGATACGTTATTACATCACTAAACAATTATCTTTCACTGTCCTAGCGACAGCAGCGCCGGCGTCAACCACAGCACCGCCAACAGCACTGCCTACTTCTTTGAATTTCGACCATGCTTTCTGATACCATGGTTTTTTAATTTCCTCCAACTGCGTTCCCACCTGGTCGAGTTTTTCTTGCATTTCGTCCAACTGTTGTACTCGAGCTTGTGCCACAGCCTGTTGGTATCCCTGTGCCAAGGCTTGACGATTCGCTTCCATCTTGGCCTCCATGTCGCGACGCAACCTGTCCTGGTCCTCCTTGTGTTTCGCCTTCATCTTTGCCATGATGTCTTCGTGGTCCTTGATATCCTTTGCTTTTTCCAGTTCAATACTAATACGTCGTTTGTCTTCCTCTTGCTTAGCCACCATATCTCTTAATTTTCCAACCATTTTCATGTTGTCTTCGTTTGCTTTCTGAATTGCCAGGAACTCTTTCCTGAGATGTTGGTTTTCCTGCATAAAATTCTGTCTCTCCTTTCTCGCTCGCTCCATATTTGCTTCCATCATGTTGTTCATCTGCTCCCTCTGCGCCTGAAGTTCATTGTTCATCTGCTCGCTGAACTTCTTTCTTTCGTCATGCTGTTTTTGCCCTAACATCTCCATCTACAATTGGGCATGAAACTAACAATAAACGTTTTCACTCTAAACTTATCATATTTGACCTTTCTATGAGTTCCTGTTGAATTGGAAGCTTTTTTAGATTACTAGATGCTGAAAGCCGTGATCTTCAAACGCGCTTGCCAAACTTCACTCGGTAAACTCAGTAAATAAGGGCAGGAAAGAAAATCCACTTTTCAATTCACATTTTGGTTATTTAGCCTAAGCCGCCTATTATTTTTCTCGCGATTTTACTGGCCAATTTGGGTCACGTGGTGGTCAATCGGAGGACTGGTTCAGGCGCTATACTCCTTCCTCGTCGATAATTGCCCTACTATTTTTCGGTCGCAAAAAAAAACATAACAAAGTCAACTAAGTTAGTCTCATTTTCAAATGGAAGCAGGAAAACCAACGGCCTTTCTGGCTCTCTGGAATATAGCTGCCTCTGTGACTGTCCTCAAAATTTCAGATTTACCCTTAAAGCTTCCCATCTCGGCCGAATGTGTGTTTTTCAGTAGCTGGTATTTTCCTTCGATATAACAGCCGCCGGTTAACATTGTTGAAGATCCATTATTACGTGCGAGCATAGCATTACCTCTTTCTTAACTGCCAGATTCTCTTGACGCAATCGTTCTTGTTCCTCCTATGAAAAATAAATCTGAAATTTATCAATAATTCACTATCCTCCATCCAAAACTTCATCGTCGATTGATCAGTGTTGCATAAGAACAATTTAGACATGTCTTGGCCGTACGTACTTTTAAGATTAGGACTGGCCACTAACTCTCTACGAAGCGGCAGGTTTCCAGGCCTACGGATATCGAAACTTTTAAAAAAATTACCCATTTAGAGTCGGTGCTAAAATAATGAAAAAAGGACAGGAAAATAAAGAAAATGTTAAATGATATCTGTTGACAATAAAATTGATTAATTAAAAACAATTACTGTGGCACATTATTCCCAGGAACGGGCCACTCTCAGATGTGCTTGGCATGTCAACAGAAACAAGAGTGCGTTTTTAGAACTAGAACTAGAACTCGGAGGGTCGTGACTTCGATTCTCACCTGGAGCTCGGAAACTTTTTATGAGCTTTCAAGTGTTAGAATTCTTCTTCTTCATTAATATAAATATACAGCCTAGGGTTTGTACGCTGGTGGACCGCAAATTAATGAGCAAGTCCTCGATGCAATCCTAAAAGTCTGGTGTACTTGTATTGAAATCCCGACCAGCTGGCCATTAGAGTTCCAGTAGCTCACTGGTTAGAGCGTCCGAACTCGAACTCGGAGGGTTGTGAGTTCGCTTCTCACCTCCAGCTCGGGGCTTTCAAGTGTTAGAATTCTTCTTCTTTAATATTAACTGTATATCGTTATCATTATCAATATCATATTACCGTCATGATGATGATGATGATGATGATCACATCATCATCATCATTATTATTATTATTATTATTATTATTATTATTAAGAAGTAACACAAAAAGATACCTCAAGTCTTTGCCTCTCCTGTTCTTGATAAGCCTTAGCTGCAAGTTCCTGGGTCAGTACCTCATCATAGTCTTTCAGTTGCCCCAGCAATCCTAAATATTGTTCTTGTTCTTTCAAAAGGGCCTACAAATAAAACGTAATGCGAATAATATTTCACATTCACCTTGCTGCTTATAACGAATCATCTCACCCCGCGTTCAAAGCTAACTAATTTTTGATCACATCTCTGTCGCATCACATTTCCAATCAAGAACCTTCGAGCGCTGACAAGATCGGTCGTAAAAATAACCTTATTACAGGGTATAACCGAACCAGATTTCCGGAAAAAGCTTTTGTTTAAAAGGAACACAGGCGTTCCATCGCGCCCCCCCTCCTACCCTACCCTCTTACCGTTTTCCCTTCTCACCTCTCTTTGCGCCGCTCCGCCCCATTATCTCAAAGCCTGGAACAGGGTAAACTGAAACAGTTACCATTGATTTAGAAGCAAAGCGAAACACGAAATGAGTAATAAACTATATTCAAGGTAATATTGGCACTTGCGAACAATTAACAATAAAGGTCGGTGCCTTGAACGTCTATTTTTCCAACCAATGCATGCTTGAAATAGCAGGTTCGGATTTCGAGTTGGATTTAAAAATGAAGGAAAGAGGTGTTTTGCTGTCAAGGGTGATCAGTTAAAACTGACAGCAGTTGTAAGGCTTCCACTAGAATGCTAAAATGGTCAACCGATATAAGGACAGGGAGAAGCTTAAAACCTCTGATATATCAAGCCATAAAATAGAGAAAGGACGTTATTCTTCAGATCAGCCCGACGTACAATTCTTTTATGCGCTTAAATAAGATATCTAAACAAATCAAGCATACTGCGCGTGACCATCCGCTGTCAAAAGCCGAAATTCTTGTTCAAAACTTCAGTACCACCGTCTGGGCACATAACGAATATCAAAAAAGGTTAGCCACAAAAAAGGGTCATCAAATCCTGAAGTGATCACAAAGAGTCTTTGAAGATGACAAGAAGAAGGAAAAACAAAGGTCAAATAGCGCATGCCAGTAACTAAAAAAAAATTGCGATTACTTCTTCCTGGTATCTAGTTTCGAGCACGGAAGGCCCGACGGCTAACAGTTGTTATCGTCTTTTAAAATGCCTTACCGTGAGAAAATGGCCATACAGGTTTAAGAAGCAAATTTATTTTTCCTTCTTAAAACGCACAGCCATTTTTCACAAAGAGGACCCTGGGCCCCAAACAATATATTTCAAATGGGTATCAACTTTCTAGTTAGTCTGTGTCACAGACACTCTAAACCAGTGCATAGAGCGTCTGCGAAGTAGTGCACAATATCGTGTTCGAATCCCACAGAGTCGTAAAGACATATGCATATGGCTAGTTTCTTACGCAGTTTGTGATAAGTCTGATTTGAGATAAAGTGTTGACAGGCCAAATACAATTCATAGTTCGTGACACGAGAGAATGAGCTCGTGATATTGTGAAACGTGACCTTAGAGTTAGCATGAACAACAGAGGTTTTTTTGTTTCATGCATATTGAGTAATTAGTTCCTGTAGTTTACGTTACTGCAGGTGTTTTCTGACAGGATTTTATCACAGATGCAGTTTGCCATTAAATCTTTTTTTTTTTTTTTTTTTTTTACCTCTGTTAAAGTCTTAAGCTTTTTATTGTGGCTAAATAACCTAAGTTTCTTTGGCTTTCTCCGAAATGCCTGGTCCTGAATAACTACATGTGTATATTTTGTTGTTGTTGTTGTTTTTGACGCTAGAAATGTCAACTAGATGGCAGAATACTCGATAGTGCATCAGCAGCGATTGGAAGACGCTGGAAAACCAGTCAGCAATTTTTTGCCTTTGAAAGAATTTCCTCAAAGCATTTTTTCGTTCATTAGAAGGCTTTTGCTCTTTCACTGTTCACTGTATAAGCTCCTTGACAACCCTCCTGTGAATTTTGACATGTCACTGCGCCCAACCGTCTCGCACGCTTAAGAATTAGGCCAATCGTCAGGCTTATAAGAAACCCGCCTATCAGAAAGGCTCACATATTCATTCGAGCTCTGCTGGATATCAGAAAGAGCTTTTAAGCACTTATTCGCAGAAGAACTATACAAATGGTGTAGACGATGCGTGGACTGGTAATTTAATCATTTTTTCAATATCACGCTAAAAGTTTGAGGGCGTTTAAACGTTATTTTTATAGTCTATAAGAGTGGAGACAAGGCATCTTTTCTTTCGATTATAATTCTACGAAAAAACCAAAATAACGTCTTTTTCCTGCTTAGTTTCTTGTAGAATTACTAGCGAAAGAAAAGAAAAAAAAATCATGGTGCCATCACAAAGTGCTTATTAGCAAAGTATAAGGTCTTACTGGGTGGAATTCGAAGAAAACAGCAGCAATGACATCTTTGGCACCAATTGCAGAATTGTGGTAATCCTCTTTGATCTTATTGTACCCGGCAATGACCTCCTCAAAGGACATTTTGGCCGCTTCTTTTCCCTGCATTCGTCTAAGGACTGGTTCCAGATGATTCTGTTTGAGCTGAGTAAGCAGATCGTTACATAATTCTCTTGTTAACTTCGCGTTCTCGGTCTGCCATGCGATCAACTTCACACTTAAAAGTTCCTAACAAAAGAAAAAGGACGCTCAAAACCGGGAATGGCTAGCAGAAAAAAAAAAAGAAAAAATGAGCTTGTGCAAAATACCTCCATGGAATTCCATGAAGGATCAGGACATCAATTTCTAAGGAACTTCTCCATATTCTTCGGAATACTTAATAATCCGTTCAGCCATTCGATGGCCTCGTTCGAACCGATAAGTAAGCCGTTTGTAACCAGGGCTTTCGATTTTTTTTAATTTTAATAATATTAATACGTAGACAAACCAACTACGAGATTACTCACCGGCAAGCGACACCAACGCTTTCGTAAACGCTTAAAGCCAAACCTCTGCTCGCGGGGTAGTAGCCGTGCGATTCACCCGTTTAACAAGGCCGTTAGTGAGCGTTTTCACGTGAGAGGTCACAACTATAGATAATTGTGATTGCGTGGAGGAATTTTACACGGAAAATTGTTCTAATTGGATACTGTTATAAGAATAAACTGCATAATAGGTAGCTTAACTTATTTTGAAATTTTCAAAATAATTTTAAAAAAAAAACTCTACAGTTTTCAATTTACAAGACAATTGTTCCGGCAAGCTTACACCATCTTCGGTTGTAGAAGCTCGTTACAATTTGAATATCTTAAGTTGTAGAAGTAGTTACAATTTGAAAATGCTAATTACAACGATTTCGGTGGAAGTTAAATGTGAAAAAAGAACAACGAGGAGAAAAAAAATAGCAGAAATATCAGTTAAGTTACATGGAAAGTGACAAGTTTACATGTTTCACCTATTGATTTAGAATAGGTTTCTCCATCGCCTCCTTAATCTTTAACTGGAATCCGGAGGCGGCGGTATCAAGGATAGTGAAACATTCCGTAAAACAGGACTCTCATTCATTCAACCCTGCTAACAACAACCCAACCCACCCCTGATCTGAATAGAATAAATAAATACTGGTCACGGAACTACTACTTCTTTTAAACGAACCTTTAGTTTGTTTAGATACGTTTCAGTGGTGCTTGTGGAAATTCCCGCTGTTTCTGCCATGAAGTAAGCTTCACTTGTTTCAAATGCAGTTCCATGTACCTTACGTAGTTCATCATTATCACAAGGAAGCTTGCCTTTCAGCTTTGACTTCATAACATTTTCGTAAGTTTCCAGGGCTCTTTTTGTAGTGTCGGAACACTTCATCTCCACAAAGGCTTCCCAGGCATTCTGGACATTAGGAATTACTCCTGGACTATTAATTGCTTGAACGTAAAACTGGACCAATGCAGCGAGACCTGGAAAATGACAATAAATCAGAACTTTATTCAGGCCACTGGAATAAAGAATTGTGATTTATTACACGTATTCCGAGACTTGTTTCTTAAAGCTTATTTGTATAAATTTATACCCTTTGTACGTTTTCACACGCGACAAAAGCTTATACAGCCAATCAGAATGGGCGGTACACCTGTTTTCACGCGTGGAAGTATAGCCATTCAACGACAGCGTAAATACCTTTGAGCCAATCAGAGTCGTTCGTCGTTTGCATTCAAATGGCTTTCCAGATTTGGCGGCTTTTTAGCGGCACCTCCAAATTTTTCTACAGAAAATGGCGGGGACGAAAGAAAACTATTAACAGGTTTGTGTTGGTTGGTTACTCCTTAGAAGAGTTTGTGCCGCTGCTCAAGAAAACAAGAACAAATTAAGCAAAACACAGAGAGATGTTTCGTTCTTGAAAAAGTTTTAAGTTTCAAGGAACGAGCCCAGAGAGTTGGAAAATATTGATGCAAGAGATCTAGACGTGTTAATAGTACATTTTCTACTTCAAGTTCGAAAGAAAGACGGAGAACAATATTAGAAGCGCACGTCGCTGAGGTCTGTCTTTTGTAATGTACTTACTAGATTAAAATTTTGCAAGTGCATCTTTGGTTCAGAACGATGAGAACAAGACGTGCTGCGAGATTTGCATCGCTATTAAATTTGCATTTGGTTCTACTATTTGTGATTTGCTCTTAGTAATATGTGTTACATTAAGAAAACTATTTCAGTGAGAATTGTTGTGATATGTCTGATAAACAGCTCACGTCATAGAAAGTGCTTTGTACGAGGTTATATTCACTCGTTGTTGTGTCAAAAGCCATCACTCGCTCGTACCTCGCTCGTTCGAGCCTTGACACAAACAACTCGGAATATAACCGCGTACGCCGCACTTTCTATGACGTATACTATATCTATAGCTAGTTCATTTACAAAAGTTCTGGGACAAGTACTAAGTTTCTTGGTAAAGCAGCAGCTTGGGAAAGCAACTGCCTTTCCAAGCGTTCTTTTCACTGGACCGCTAAACGGTCCCTTCTTTTTTTCTCAAAGTCGCTTAGGCAAGGAGTTAAAGCGTCTCCAGAATCAGGGTAAAACCCTCAATCGAGGCGCGCTCCAGTCTCAATCCCCATTCTTAAACTCTCTCCAGTCCCTTCTGTATAATTAGCGCCAACAGATACGGATGTTTTTTCAGTCTATCGTTTCACTCTAAAGGCATCAACAAAAGCGCTTTTTTTCCAAATTAGTAACAGATATATACCTTCTCCAGTAACCAGTTCTCCTTCATTGAAACTCTTTTTAGGAGTCAAAATGTCTCCAAGTAGCCGTTTGAATGCCTCTAAGCCACGCAGGAACAAAGGATTTATCCGACTTCTATTATCGTTGATGCTTTTTAGCATCTCTGGATCAACGGTGGGAGATGGCAAAGTAAACGCTTCGAAACCATGAAAGAAGCTTAAAATGCTTTCAGCGACTTTCTGCTGATCATCCGGAGATGCAGAGGATGAACCATGGACCTTAAAAACCTGCAAAAAATTAAAATATGTATTTCAAAAGCGGTCATTTCAGACTTCACAGAAAATTCGGAATTACACAAACGGTTCAGATTTGGAAAATTTTTCTCACGGGAGATGTAATGAATGTCAACGTTTATTTAATTCGTAAATAAATTACAAAAAGATATTGGGAATGTCCACATCAAAAGCCCATAACACATTCAAATATTTCGTCGTTTTTTTTATTGGCTTAACCCTATTCAGACCGTGGGGGCTTCAACCCTCTGCAAAAAACTAAATTACTTTAAAACCGTTCAAGCTATGACCACCAATCTTCGCACCTTTACCTAAAATTTATCTTGGGATATTATGAAGTTATCGTGCGTCAATATTTACGTTACCATGGCAACAGAGTTTGTTTACTGTTTACTGACTGCATTGTTATATTACACTTTATTTAGCATCATTCAATCAAAGTTATTGTAAGTTTTAATGAAATCTCGGCCTTTTAATGACTAGCATGAAAAAAAAAAAGTTTAATATGATCAAATGGCAGATGCTGAGTTTAAATTTTCAATCGTGTTCATTTCTTTCAAAATTTCACATTTTGCAGATCTTTTTGCCTGCTCAGCATCCTTTTATACGCGGATCACTTTTTCTATTAAGAATACCTCGATTTATAGGGGTTTTAATCTGACGCCATCATGACTTCATAATGCTGAACATATTTGCGGTATCCAAGTTTCCCTCAAAGTAGGCATTAAGCGAAAAATGTAAGGTTTCTGATAAAGTCAAGAAGTTAGCTAACACATAAATGATCATTAACAGTTACAGTGATGTCATGATAATGTCATGTCATTTATTACGAAAAAAGGAACAGAAAGTATCCTCCATCTTGGATCCGCCATTTTGAATTATCTAAATTCAGAATTATGACGTCATGATCATGATGTCACGTCAGATAACGTCATTATGCCCATCAAGTTATACCCAGAAGTTGAAAACGATGAGTACATTATTCTGTGTAACTATGGTGGACATAGCATGAGCGGTTTTTGAAGTTATAGGGGGCGAGCACCCTCTCCTCCGCCCCTTCGGTCACATGAAGAAAAACAAGGCCAGTCGGCTTGCCCTGATCAATATTTGAGGATTTGGAATAGTTTTTCCATTATTTAACTGGAGTTCTGTATTCATTTATCATAAAAAAAAAAACAGGAAAATTATTGGATGATGCCGTCATGTTAAGACAGAGAGGTGGCGGACCCGATGTAGCTCGAGAAAATAGCAGAACACTTCGACAGGCCTTTGCAAAAATTATGACTCAAATACATGGTAAAAATATTTACACTTCTTTCTAAACTATGCACCTGAAACTGAAAAAAATTAGCCTAACGAGAAGCAAACCTTTTACTACTCTGTGTAAAAAAGATAACAAAATCTTCATTTGCTGGGTTCCAGACCAGAAATTACCATAATCATAACTTACTATTTCAATAACCTTTACATAGCCAATCTACCTATATGCATTTTTATCATTGCAACATCTCAGTCGATTTTTGGAATCGTCATGCATTTTGCCTATAGTAATTTAAAATAAGTCATCCTAGCTATTACCTATTAAGTATAGGTTTACCTTCTTGAGAAAGTAGTCCTTGATGTTGCGACAATCTCGTGGGATTTCCTGGGCAACGTCTCGCAGCAGCCAGATAAAGAAAGGAAATGTTTTATGAAAAAACTCTGAGTCCTGGTGTCTTTTTCCAGCAACACTTTTTGTTTTTGATCGTACCTCGATGCGCTGGGATAACTTAACAATAAACCTGGGTAATGGTTAAAGAAAACTACATTCTTCGGCTCGTGATTTACAAGCTTTTCTCGTGTTCTCCCAACATCCCTCATGGGTTATCACGCCGGTAAACCCATAGAAAGTGTGGTCTGTTGCTTAAATTTATTTAGTATACACTAAAACAGTGGATAGTGTTTTTCGCGCGCTCTGATTGGTTACTAAATCAGTGAATATCCTGCACTATTCACTGATTCACCTCCAGTTCCTCCGAGCGAGCGACGCCAAACTCGCGTAAGTTGCGAGCAAAATGCCTTCCCGGTTTGCTGCCCTACTGAAACAAAGAAATTTCACAAGTAATCAAGCAAGCTGTTCCCGACATACACGAAGAAGGTGACGAAGTTCGGTTTGGAAGTTTTAACAGGTAAAGCTTTGAATTGAATTCATCGATAAAACAGGTGAAAACGTTTTTTGTTTACAAAGTCTTGCGTTACTTTGAATTGTTTATAAATAATCTTAAAAGTAAATTTAATAATCTTTTTTCAGAATTGTTTTAAATACAAAAAGAATTCACAACTCCTTTTGAAGAAATTTCCCCGCAAGAGCTAAACAAATGTTTACAAACAAAGTTTTATTTGTCGGCAAGCGAAAAGCGACGACCGCGGCCGTTCGGTCGTTGCGCGCCAAAATTGTAATCGTTGGCAACAGTAAATGAGTTAAAAATCATCATTTTGGGGCTCAATTAACTCACTGTTTTAGTATATAGAGCGGTTTTCACTTGACTGTCGAAAGGGATTGGTTTTGGTTTTGGTTTTGGTTTTACTACGCCCTTTGGTTCGCTAGTGTATTTACTTTGGTTTTGGTTTTACGACAGTCAAGTGAAAACCGCTCTACTAAAACTATTATTCACCTCAGTGTCGCTGGCTAGTGTCGTTGGCTATTTACCTTGCCGCTTCGCGGCCTCGTTAAATACCCATCACCACTAGCCATCGCCACTACAGTGAATAATTGTTATATATTTATTAAAAACTGAATTATTGGATAATGCAATTTTAGAGCTCTAACTGGCTTAGCCATCATGGTATATGAGCCATTATACCATGCTCTCCAGATATAGTAACTGTACGCGTCTGCTCAAAATTAAAAACAAGCTGAAAATCGGTTGCTTTACAAATAAAGTAGGGAAGAATTCTCGATATTTTTTGGACGTTTTTATTACCACTCGCGCTTGTTGGATATGAGATGGTTATAGCCAACTCGGCACTACGCGCCTAGTTGGCCTCTACCATCTCACATCCAACGCGCACTCATGGAATAACTGTTAAAATATATCACATCATATGATATACATCATATACATATCATATCTTATATCGTGCATAACCAATAAAAATCAAAAATGTTTTAAAAGTGCCACGGTAGCGTGATCCTGTATACGAAAAAGATGAGACTTAAATACTTAATATCATGTTTAAGGATACTCAAGTCCTTCGAGATCCCGCCGGGTAGGAACACCCTGTGAGTTGTATATTAGAACCGATGCCAGCAATACTGTCAAAGTAAAAATCTGGTTGTCATCGAGTCCTTCACCGGTAACAGAGTCAATTCCCTCGGAATCAAGTAATACCACAGTGAACTTCTGGCCCCTAGAGTCCTAGAGGAAAGCATCAATGGAATCATGCATATTAAGAATGCACAAAAACATTTAGGTAAGTTTTGTACGAGTTAGGACTGTAGAAGATCAGCGTTTGCAGTTTTCTAGTCGTTTTGCTTACTCTGTCGAGGGCTGGGTGATTTTCTTTCCTAATGGTCCCCCACTCCCATTCCCCTCCGCATTATCATGCACACAGAAAGGGAACAAAAATGTTACAGGGAGGATTGGTGTTGTATATTGGACTTCAGATCTCAGGCGTGTGAAGAATGCCTTTATCCGTGTGCGTCTTTGACACATGGCTGCTGTAGCAGGGGTTGAATGGGGTAAGGGGACAAAAAGCCTCCTAAATTGACTAAGAATTATTGCCTTTAAAGTAATTACAAACATATCATATGAATGGCTACTTGCAATATTACTGATTTAAATGACAGGTAGTTTTGAATTAACCTTGAAGATTCCAGGTACAATCCAAAGCCAGATTCCCATTGTTTCAGGGTCCATGTGATGTCCAAGAGGAAATACTTGTGGCTGATCAAATCCTTCACTTAGAATATATGACTTTCCTTTTCTGTATGGGCCGGCAATAGATACTACACATACCGGACCTAGAAGATATAATGTATATGATAAAATTAGCGATTCTGCGTTCAAACAGAGTGTACGTGTCGTTTTGTTAACAGCTGTGCCATAGGCCAATTCTGTTGAGTTCTATCATTTAACCATGATTTTTTGAAAACCTAACTTTTTTATTTTACTCTTAACAGGTCGATTGCACAATTACAGCACTTGAAAAGCGTACCTTTAATCTTCCTCAACTTTTCAAGGGCTTCTTCCACAACATACAGCGAGTGACGTTTCTCCCCTGTTTGAAGGTACTGACTCTTCTTCGAATCCCATCTACAGTTGTTCGGAAGGCAAAGCGGTATTGCCAGTCGCTTTCCTGTTTTTGACAAAACATCACCTATCGGATAGAAAGCGGACATTTTAAGTAATAGCAGAGAACGGCGGGAAGAAATCTATTTGGTTTTAAAACTAATAACATACCGCCAAGAGAAATGTGTCTAACTTGACCCTTGGCCTCCAATCCCGCAGATCTTTTGGAAGCCTCATATGACGAGTCTAGAGCTGATTGCTCTAGTGCTCGTGATAAAGCAACGTCTTCCTCATAGTTCTGACCATGTCTTACTGGGAATTCTTCCTTTAAAGAGTAACATAATTTTTATACATTATTATTGACATCGCATTTTATGGTTAAAAACTGTACTTTTTTGGAACTCCACTCGAGTTAAGGAAGGTGTTGCAATGAAAAATACTGATTTCATACGACTAAAATGAGCGTATGGAAATCATGCTTTTCTTTGCTGTAACACAAAGGATTAGGAATGGCAATTGATTACCTAACCGTTAAACAGGCAAGCGGATGAGATCATTTTGTGTTGGCGTTTTTGAGCCAAAGTTTTCCCAGACGACTTTGGAAAACTGTCTACAAATATGGGGGTGAACTAGTAAAAGAATCAGCAACGCCAAATTTGCCCTTCAATACTAAGACTGCTTATTTAAGAATCCTTCGCGGAAGTGATTATTAGAAACTATTTCAGCATGAAATATTGGTATTACCGACTGATGCTGCTGGTTGCTACTTGTGGACTGTCTTTGTTCATGCTCTTTGCGGGAAAGCTCAAGCGCCATGGCGAAAGCCTTCTCTTCATCTTCCAGCTGATACGTTTCACGCCAAGATGTCTGACCAAGAGAGGAAAAAACATAATGTTATTTATGGACGATAAAACCTGGCAATTCCGAAAACTGAAAAGCCATTGTGGTGGGCACTTGTTTTGTTCGGTTGCTGTTCTTATTTTTTTAGGGCAAGCGAGGCGCGCGAAATGAACACGCGTCTGTAGGGTGAGGAGCGTGTTCTTAAAATATCTCCCTTCACCCTAAAAAAATGTCCATTGGAACCCAGACTTAGAACTGACAAACCTGTGACCCTCTTAAGTGTCCCCAAGTTAATGTAGACATTTCTCAGATTAAATTCGAATTTGGTATGTTGGTTGGTTTTAGGGGAAAGGAAAAACTTGAGTTTCGGGAGAAAAACTAACCTGCGAACGTAGACGTATTTCCGGTCGGTCTCTACCCTAGTGAAAGAAGCGACGACTTGAAAGGCGTCGGCCTCTACATGCTAGAGAAAACCCTCTTGGAACAGACAAGAGAATTAACAACAAGATCAACCTACATAATATATAGATTTAGCCAGAGCTAAAAGCGAAACACCCGTTTATATATTTATAATTTATTTCAGGCAATGACCTTGGAAAAACTGCAAAGAAATCCGAAAATCTATTACTTAACTTAAGGGAGGACTAAATGACTTTTGAGGACTAGCTGGAATAACATAAACTTAGCCTGTAATCAATAGCAAGCTAATAACTGGTCAGCTTGAAACCTAAAAAAACATGTGATCTCGATGAGTTGGCACCCTGAGCCCGCATACGGTCATGCTGCGCGCGAAAGCTGTGCTATTAAATCGACGCAAGGACTCAAACTCGGGTCACAATGGTGGGAGGAAAGTGCTCTCGTCAGAGTGCAATCCTTCCTTTAGGAATTAAGGGTTGGCACAGTTGGCTAGTGTACGGCCTGCTGTGCGCGACGTTTACAGCTCAATTTCTAGGTGTAAATCACCAATTCTACCGCTGGTAGGCCGGTCGGTCTGTTAGGACGTGTGCGCCGTTATATCACTTCACATAGTGCTACTACCAATTTCATATCAGTGATTAGACAGACATTAGAGTATGGTGCTCTGGTCTGGGCATCTAGAGATATCTAGTAGTGACACTGCGATGGAAGCTTTGAAGTGGCCAAGTCTAAGGTCCAGGCGCGATGAACATATCCTTAAACTTGTGAGGAAATGTATGGATGGTCGGTGCCCTCAGTATTTTAAGAACTATTTTGTTTTTAACAAGGACATTTGTGCTCGATCAACCCGCCAGAGCAATCTTTTGCATCTGTCTGTTATGAGAACAGAAATGGCCAGATGGTTCAATCGATCGCGCCCCTTGTTATTAGTTCATATGTTATATTACCATTGTATATATTTCATTATGTTTTTTTTATTGTCTAGTTAGTGAACTTAGGGCTCCTACTGATTGCAGGGATGCTTTGTAAGCTCCCTGAATAGATTACCCTGAGTAATTACTTTTTGATTTTAAATAGAGGCGTCTATCTCTAATTCCAGTAAATGTATGAGGGAGAAGCGGGATAAGACGAGCGCACCTTTGGCCCCAGGTTTGTTAGTCAGATCAGGACTATTCCGAGCTAACGACGCGAAATAAGGACCCTTTTACCTTAACCTTCACCGTTTTTGCTCCCTTTTAGGTCGCGAGGGACACCTATTCATGAATGAATTCATAAGGAAAAATCTTGCTTGTGCTACATCTTGTAAAACGCTGCTAAAACGATAATGTCGGTTGCTCTAAAGGTGATTTGCATAAAATTTTACAGAGACATTGTGGAATAATGGAAGTTTAGGAAGGTTGTTTTTGTTATCATTATTATTTGGTAGATCGCTTTACGGCAGTACTTTCAAGCCACAGTTGTACCAATTAGGGAAATCGCGCTTTTGTGTACAATTTTGCGAAAGGAATAGACGACAGCACTATGTGATTCTTTTAGTAACCTCTAGTGTATATGTATACAGCGGAGTTTACCATTTAACGTTTGCCCGCAAGCAGTATAATCGTTTAAATTAGCAAAATCACTCATTCCTGAAATTAACGCCTTATATTTTTCATAGCACAGGTAGCCCAAGCTCGAAGTATGAGCATCAGCGAACATCGGCATTGTTGCGTAACAGTCGAAATATAAGGATTTGTATGGGAAAAAACCTATCGTTTCTGTAACCTTGGAAAATGAAAGGATTTCAATAAAAAACAGCTTACCTTACTTAAAAGGTGTATTACGTCTCTCCTGTGTTAGACTACGAGTAGTCCCCCGTTTTTCCTCAGGGATAGTATAGCGAGCGAAACGCGGGCGTGCGTGAAAATCACTCCACGCGAGAAAAGGCGACACGCTGCAGGGAGATAGAAAAATCGCCTTTTCTCGCGTGGGTGATTTTCACGCGCTCGCGTTTCGCTCGCTCTACTATCCCTGAGGAAAAATGGGGGACTACTCGTAGTCTACTCCTGCGTGGTTCACGGGCCGATTTATGCGTTTTGATAAAAAACCGTTTACATAAAAACCCATAAAACGGCCTTCAATATGCCCGTGGACCACACAGGAGGGACGTAACCCACATTTTAATTAAGCTGTTTTTTTTTTTTTTTTTTTTTTTTTTTATTGAAATCTTTTTTTTTTCGTTGGTTTAAAGAAAGGAAGGGTTTTTTCCCCTTTTTTTTTTTTTTTTTTTTTTTTTATATTGAAATCCTTTCATTTTCGTAGGTTACAGAAACGATAGGTTTTTTTCCCCATACAAATCCTTATATTTCGAATGTTACGCAACAATGCCGATGTTGGCCGATGTTCATCAGTTTCGAACTTGGGCTACCTGTGTTTATGGAAGCATTCTTTTGGAATAGCCCATTTTACAGTTACAGTTGGAAATGAGGCTGGAGTTGACCTTGTTTTCATACAACCCTCCTTGCTTTATTATGTAAATCATGTTTTTGTTATTCTAAATAGTATTTTTTTAGCAAAATTTACATCAGAAAAGGAAGGAGGTCTGTATCAAAACAATGTCACCCTCAGCCTCACGTTCACTCAAAGGCAAGGACACCAAGCCCACAACTGTAAAATGGCTTATTCTGCTTTATACATGACACACGACAGTTCACTAGATTTACCCCTCTGCAGTGCCAGCTCATGAAGTTTTGTATATCTGCGCTGAATTCTTAGACACAAAATTGTCGGAAAAGTAAAATTTTGAGGCTCCGGGTTATAGCACGAGTATGTAGCAAGATATGTAATTATGGTTAATTACATTCCACGCTTCAATTTTGTTTACAAGTTGCTTATTTTAATAGATTTAAAAATCACTGAAACATTCGGTTCGCAGTCTAAGTGCCACGTGTGCAAGAGATCACTTTAAATTATGCGCACATCTTTTATCCAGTTATGAATATCTCGTATAAAACCTGTCGATGTTAGTCGTTGTACTTCGTGCCACGCTTCAAAATAAATACATTAATGAGCCCAAGATGTCCCCCGTGACCCTTAAGAGGAAAAAAAGAAAAAAAAACATGAACAGCAACAGCGTCAAACCAAATTTACGCTTGGTTACTTTTGTGTTATCTATTCAGTCCTCATGATCTTGGCAATTTAACAAAAAAAAGAACAATACAGAACAGTATCTACTTTGAGCAATCCGTTTAACCTTATCGACCATTTAACTATATCTTCTAAACAACTAAACAGGCCGTTTCACTCATTCTCGTTATATGTTCGTCGGTTCGTTGAGACAGATATTATTTTGCTTGCCTTAAACATTCGGGGTTATTAAAGTTGAATTGAGTAAATTTCTTGGTTAACTTACATCCATAATCTGTAAGCACTTTAAGTCAACGCTCTGCGTCCTCTGTAGAAAAACCAATCTTCTGGCCAACTTTCTGCCAAAAAATGTAATGAGACAAGCAAAATTGACAACCAACATTAGCGGTATGAAGGCTTCAAGGCTTTAAAGAAAAAAAATAACAAAATGGAGTTGTCAGGAAGGGTCTGTAATGGTGTGTTCTGGTGTGTTTGTGTAATTCCAAGGAGGAAGTAAACTGAAGTAAGCCGGAACTAAAAACCTCTCGGTGTTCTACTTCTTTAGGTTCACTTTCTTGTTTGGGTTACTTTAACCAACTAAAGGGGATAATGATGTTTAAGCTGGAATATTGCTAAGCAGAAGGAAGTAGCAACGAAAATCTTAGTGTAATTAAGACTACTATTCATGCGTGACAATTTGTCTATTCCGTCGGCATGTTTTTGGCCCAAGCTGGAATTTGAGACGAGTCGCACGCACTCATCCACCATGTTATGAGTTGTGAACGTGTAATATGTGGGTACCGCAACGCGTAAGCGAAGGTTGAACACGTCTTTTCTTATCTGTCCAGTGTAACGGCAATTCCATCCTACAGCATTGGTTAATAAGAACGGATAATAGTTTCATCAAAGTATAGAGACTAAGTCTATTAAATTGTGTCGCAAGAATCTTTCATACTCTCCAAGAGACGATTTAACTACAGATTATAACTGACCTTCAACCGGGGGAAATTAAGCTAGCGCGATCTTGGCGCATTCTAGGTCTCCATTGATCACGATAACCTTCCAAAAACACAGGATTTATACTACCAGAAAGGTGTATATGGATGAAATGGGTAATCTATGAAGTCTCACTTTCATCAGTGCCATATTTGGAATTCTCGAGCCAATCATGCGCGGATGATCTTGCATTCTTTGCATTAGTTATTCTCGTCCCCTGCAGAGGCTCTGGGGACGAGAATGGTTTGTAAGCCTATTTTTCCGAAAAGATGGCACTGAGTAAAGGGTGTTGCTGCAAACAAAAGTCCGATAGAAACTTTGATATCCAGGAAAAAAAATTTCCTGTCAATTTAGGAAAGAATCACATCAGCATACAATTATCCCTAGTGCTTTTCTTTGGGTGAATGTTAATTTAGGGTCTGTTATTTAAACAAAGTCTAACTTAGACCTTTCTACGCGAGTTGAGTTAAGAAAATAAGTAGTTCTTTTCCTGTATACGCTATATACTTTATTGAAATTGTTCACGATAGTTGGTGTTAGATAAGAGCGTTGGACAAACTGACAATGGCTTAAAAAGCGTTTTTGTTAAACAAGGGCTGAACTCCGTTTAAACTAGTAGTTTCCAGTGGAAAGTGAAGTGCTGCGAGTAAAGCATGACATGGCCATTTTCTCGCTGAAAGGCATTTTCCGAGACTGGAAATGGACGATAACCACTGTTGGCAGTTGAACCTTCCGTGCTCGAAACTAGAGACCAGAACTAAGTGAAAGAATATTTTTTAGTTCCCTTCTTTTACTCATTCTCAAAGGCTCTTTGTGATCACTTCAGGAGCCGATGACCTCTTTTTGTGGCTAACCATTTTTGAATTGAGTTCGGCACGGCAGTAGCACGACGTATGAAACGGCTTACCCTGTTTCAGGCTTTAAGATGGTGGGACTGGGCGGCGCAGAGAGAGTTGAGCAGGGAAAATAGTAAGAGGGTAGGGTAGGAGGGGGGAGCGATGGAACGCCTGCTGTACTTTGAAACAAAAGCTTATATATTTCGGAAATCTGGTTCTGTTATTTACCATGATAGCTGTATTTTAACAGCTCTTGTCAGCACTTGAGGGTCCATTAGAAATGTGATGCGACAGGGATGAGATCAAAAATCAGTTAGCCCTTAGCGCCCGGTGAAATAATTCGTTTTATTATATAAACACCAATGAAATACCTGGTGAGCTTTCGCGCGAGAACTTGATATCTTCACAGGTGAATAATAAATAGAATATTACATGGCCGCTTGGAGATACGAAATTTTTCTTCTCGTGTTATTTCAACACTCGAAGAGAAATTTCGTATCTCCGCGAGCCAATGTAATATCCTTTATATAATCAACGCGGTGAATGTGGAACATTGTTATTATTCGTTTTTTTCGGTAGGCCCTTTTTCAAGAACAAGAACAATATTTAGGATTGCTGGGACAACTGAAAGACTATGATGAGGTACTGGCCCAGGAACGTGCAGCTAAGGCTTATCAAGAACAGGAGAGGCAAAGACTTGAGGCATCTTTTTCTGTTACTTCCATTACTTACTCAATAATATCAATTACTTACTCAATTACTTACTCAATAATATCATTATTGTTATTATTATCTGAATATCTCTGCATAATGGAATTCTTAATTTTATAGAATTTCGAACTTTTATTATTAATTATATCTATTTCCTCTTCTTTTATGTAAGGTTAAGTTACTTCTATTTTTTAAAATTTGTTAATGAATAGTTTTTTCTTTCTTCACTTATTACATATAGGATTGTTTTTGTTCTCCAATGAAGGAATTGTGGACAGTGTTTTGATGAATTAATGAGATCTTTTGTAACAGCAGGTTGATTGTAAATAGGATTTTAAATTGAGGTTTTATTTATTTATTTATTTATTTATTATTATTATTATTATTATTATTATTATTATTATTATTATTATTAGTAGTAGTAGTAGTAGTAGTAGTAGTAGTAGTAGTAGTAGGGGGAAGCGGGATCTCAGCATGGCCTGGATCGTGGTTAGAAAGGCCTTTGATACGACAGATAGATGAATAGGAGAGATGTTTTGAGCTTCATCAACTACCACGGTGGTTAGGCGTGGCATTACGGCAATTGAGTAATAGGTGGAACACTAGAACTGTGGTTAAGACGAAGCAAGGGACCGGATGGAAACGTCAGAAATGATAAAAACTTTCAAGAGGGCATTGTCGCAAGGCGATCCGTTTTGTCCAAGGCCCTTCACCTTATGTTTAAATCCTATAGCTTGGAAGCTCAAAGCAACCGAGGGAACAAGTTGTCAAAACTGATCAGTGTGAATATAACAGATCGATTGTACATTGATGAGTTGAAGGTATTTGCAGCGTTCGGAAAGCAAGGTACGGAGAGTTCCGAGATCTGTTAAGGATGACGTGGAATGTGTGGATTTAGAGTGGAACGAGAAGAAGTGAGCGGTTTCGCAATGTGAAGGGTGACGAATGGTCTTTGCGAGCATTCGCGAGCTTGCTAGTACTGCAATTTTTTTGCGAGCACGAGCAGAGATAAAAAATTTGCTTTGCGAGCAGCAAGCACTTAGAGACTACAACTCGCGAGCAGCGAGCACTTCTTATATAGGAGCAAGATCCTCGTGTAAGAACAACCTCTTCTGGAAGAATCCTAAAGCTTCCAAACCGTTTTTATTGAAAACACGGCCTAATTAAAGCCCAGTGAGTAGATCGGTAGAGAAGCTCAGAAGAACTCAAGGTAACAATATCTCCTCTTTGTAACCATATACAGCTAGATTAGCTAATTTATTATTTATCGTTGTCATTTATCACGTGCATTGCTACTGAACTTGATAGCCATATTTATAGGAATTAAGCACCATACAGAATTACATTTGCTTTACTGACAAGCGAGCATGTGAGCAACTGCAAAAATTTGGGGAGCACGAGCAAGCGAGCACTCGTTTAAATTTTGCGAGCAAATAGAGCAAAGGTAAAAATTTGCGAGCAGTTACAAATTTTGATAGACCGTTCATCACCCCTACAATGTTAAAGAAATTAGTAGTTTAGAAGGTCTCCATTTTCGCCCATTTCAACCAACCCTTAACAACTAATAACAGGGACTTTAAGATAGGTCACTACGGTCGCCTGGGACGGTTAGATAGATGTCACGTCACGCAAAAAACGCGTGACCTTTTACCGTCGTCCTTCTGGGACGGTATGTTTTCGCCGGGTTTCTCGTCGTGAAGACAACGGTGAAACCGATAAGAGTTCATGCATACTTATTGTCACTTTTCTTCTAAAACTGAGTAGCCACTGGGTTAAATACGCGTTGGCTTGTGTTTACATTGATTTACATATCGGTGAAATGAAAAAAAAAGCGAAAATGTCTGAGTTCATTCATAACTTAGCTCGCGGCCGCATGGCGACTGCTTGTTCTACCCAGTGTCGTCCGCAATGGCAGAGGAAAATTGCCGAAAAGAAAGGTAAGGCCCAGTTCAAATGTTCATCTTTTCATGTACCGAACTTAATACCTGTTTACATCGACCCAAATGGTTCGAGGTTGACTCAGGCGTCGAACTTAAAGTGTAGTTGAACTCGATTCATTTTCAGGATGTTCAATGGTCTAGAATGCTTTAAACAAGTGAAAATAAATTTTAGTAATTTGTGCTTTAGTTTCGGCACATGAGAAGTTCGACGTTTCAACTGGGCCTAACAATGATGATTGTAGCCGTCTTTTTATAACTTAAAACTGCATTTTTTATCAAGAAAAGATTTCTTTAACTCAAAAGGTGTTGGCTTAGGAAAGGAAAGTTCAAATAAAAACATCGACTACAGTTTTGAAAACTAGCTAGCTAGCTAGCTTTAATTTGTACCCTTATTCTTCTGATTGGTATTCTTCGTATAAAACAAGAAACTCTTCTTCAGTAATTGAGCCTTCTGCGAAAGAAATGACAAGCGAGTTTCGCACATGACTTCACCGTCCTCTGTTTTGTTGTCCGATCTTAAATTGAAAATTTTCGCGGCTTCTTACCGTCATGGCCCCAGGCCGCCCGTATACGCATCCAACCGTCCCAGCCTACCGTTGTGACCTATCTTAAAGTCCCTAACATTGCGGCGGTCACACGTGCCTGACACAAAAAATCCTCAAAAACGCGTGATTCCACGACGGCTAAGTGTACGCTCCGACAACGTCTTGTTCATGATGGTACCCAGGCATACGAAGGGCGTGAAAACCGGAGAATTTAATATTTACTTAGTGTCGATGAAACTGGAGGACATTAAAGAATTATTCACATCTAGTTCGGTGAATAATTGATAAAACGATAACTAAACGGCAAAATGAAGCACAAGTTCAAAAACACGCGAATGCAGGAAGTCTTCAGTAAGGCTCCAAAAATTAACAGATAAATTTCATCATTGCCAATAACCAGTCTTTTAATCGGCTAAGTAAATTGACAAACTAGTTTTCACACTCAAAATGTAAAAATATTTAAATGCACAACAATAATGAAAATTTTACTTACTATAGTAGGGTTATCTAGTGACAATACAATCAGTAAGTATAATACCATATAATTGAAATGTGCAAGTACACCTACCAAAAATGATCAACTTAAATTAAACAGTAAAAGTTACATGCTTTTTGACGCTTCAAAAGCCTTCTTCAGCCTTCTTATTTTGCGATTATTGGATAGGGCTGAGAATGATTTGAAGAATTATGGAGATCAAGGAGGGTAATCTCCACCACGTCTGAAAACTGAGGTAGATAACACCTTCCTAAATCTGCATAATTTTTCAGACCATACGGAAGGCAAATCTAATAATTGTCTTATTAGTTTTTCAAAAAATCCCTAGTTTAAAGACAAGCTTGAATATGCTAGCCCTCTTCGATGTTAAGTTCCAGTCTTCATTTGCCTGTTTCACGGCAAGTTCATGATGTAAAGGAACGTTTAGTTTTGCCATGTTCTCCATCCAATAATTGTATTCTTGCTTTTCTTTCTATGTCTAGAGGCAGTAGTTCGGCTATTTCTTGTTCGCCAAACGCCTACTGCTCTACCAAAACAACGTAAGATTGTCAGACTTGTCAGTATAGCTTCTTTGGCGTCTATTTATCTATCATTTGTGCGAAACTTATTGACGTCGTTATTCAAATATCGCAAACGTCTTCCGAATATAGTTAACGCTAGGTGGTTATGAATGATTAGCCGAGGGATTTGAGCCAGTCAAAAAAGAAGAAATATTTTGAATGAATAATAATGTTAGTAAATTAATTAATTAATTAATTAATTATTATCATTACTTTTTCCACCCAAGTCATATTACCGATATTTTCATGACTTGAAGTTATTATGCGGTTGCCTTACCTACAATTTGTTAGGTCTACTTAAGAATTTATTTTTCTCACTAGTTTGCTGATATCTGTCATCTTACACAATATTTGAATAACAATAAAAGCAAACACATAGTAACAAGCGAAAACTGTTGATGTAAAAAAAACGTTTCTTCCACGATCCTTAAAAGTGGTACCAAGGTGCTTGTCACATTGTCAAGCATTTATCCTTCACACCACTCCCTAACGCCTTTAATTTTGACCATTGCCGCTTAAAAAAGCCTGGTTTCTTAAGATCCTGAAGTTCTCCTTCAAGGACATCCATCCTCGTTTTCATACATGTCATCTGGGTTATTCGTGCATCTGCCGCAGCCTGGTATTTATTTTTCAATTTCGCAATATCCCTTTCCCTCTTTTCATTTAGCTCTTGACGTAAGTCATCTTGATGTTGCAGATACTTTGCCTCCATCTTCTTTTCAATGTCTTGCTCTCTTTTTCCTAAGGAATCCTTGTGTTCCTCTGTCAAATCCTGAATCTTAGTTTCCATCTGATGACGCAATTCTTCCTGTTCTTTCTTGTGTCTCTTCTCCATTTCTGCTCGGATTCCTTCTTGACGTTCTGAGACATTCTGTGCGTTCAGTTCCATCTGTTCACTGAGTCGGCACTTCTCTTCATCTTGCTTAGCCACTAAATCTGACAGCTTTTTAATCATTTTCATGTTGTCTTCATTTGCTTTTTGAACTGCCAAGAACTTATTTTGGAGATCCTGGTTTTGCTGTACGAGTAACGCTCTGTTCTGTTTTGCAGTCTTCATGTTTGCTTCCACCATGTTGTTCATTTGCTCCCTTTGCAGCGTAAGCTCGTTATCCATGTGTTCACGAAGCTTCTGTCTCTCTTCACTCTGTTTTCTGACTAACATTTCCATCTACAATGAATAAACAAACGAATAAGCATTAAGCTTCCGCTCGATTCGTGTGTATGGTCTGGCTCATGATCACGGACAGCCCGTAGTCAAACGGCTAGCGAAACGTAGAAAACGTTCGGCTCATGAGGAATGTAGCTTGCGTCGGAGACTTATTTAACCACGGTTGGTAACGTCTGCGAAGCAGCTCCGAGATCCTTGTTCTGAGCCCCCAACGGACCCAACGGATACCGGAAGTGCGTTTCGAATTTCCTTTCATCTTGATTGGAAAATCGACAATGGCTTCTTTTAACAGGCCAATCATGGCGCGTACTCAAATCCTGGTACACAGGTGGGGGCTTAGAACAAAGATTTTTGGCGGTGTTTCGCACACGAACTAAATTAGAGTTTAGATTCGGCTGTGGAGTAGGCTATGTGGAATGCGACGTTCCATCCAGTTACGTTTGGCTGATTGTATTTGCGTAGGCTGAGATGTTTTTAGAACATTATGTAATCCAGCACTGAAGAAAGCCTCAGTCGATCCAGAACACGGAATTAATTGGGTAAAACGGAGCAATTCACATGAGCTAACGTCAATTCGTTGAGTTCGGCTCAAGAAAAATACATTGTTCGACCAGAGCCGACATTAAGTTATTTCTAGTACCAACAAGTTATGGGTAACCTCTTTCTTGACTGCCAGATTCTCCTGACGCAATCGTTCTTGCTCTTCCTGTTAACAGATAAACATTTTTAAAAAGTCGTCAGCCATAGATAACAACCCGTGAGCGTTATTAGAAGATACTAGGAGAAGGTTAGGTGACAGGCGTATTTTATAATTATTTTGATTGAAAACCACGCAAACATTGGTAGGATTCAAAGTTGATTACTTGTTGCGACAAAAGTCAGTAGTGGGATAGGGATGAAACTAACCTTTTCTAAGCGCATTAATCTCATTAATTTGCGCAGGAATATATTAACGCCAACGACGTCGTAACCTTTTGTCTTTATCTCGTGAATAAAATGCGCGGGAATCTCATTAAGATAAGGTCATTTGCTCTTTTTAGTTGCTTTCTAGAGAATTTTTATACTCTGTGCAATGCTTTCTACAGAGTCAAGTAAACAAAGATTGACATTTTTGCTTGGCAGGCAGTTTTTTGCTTCGCTGAGCTTCGACCTCGTTTTTATGTTTTGCCGGAAAAACCATCACGATTTCGCATTCGCCTAACCCCGTTTTTTGCCCTTTTGAAAGGAGTTCACCAATCAAAACACACCTTGGACATTATCATACCCAAACAAGGATATTGACTCACCAAATAAAAAATAGACAATCACATCATACCCACAGAAGGACATGACACACATAATTAAAATAAACTATGACATCATCCATCTAAAAATAACTAAAAACCTGTAAAACCGGTTAAACCAACTAAAAATAGCACGCGACCTTATCTTAATGAGATTCCTGCGCACTTTATTTATGAGATAAAGACAAAAGGTTAGAAACGTCATTGACGTTAATGTATTCCTCAGCAAGTTAATGAGATTTCTTGCGCATAGAAAAGATTAATTTTATCCCTAACCCACTACTAAAGTCGAAAATTAATTAAATTAATCCCGTAACCTTATTCCCCGGCAAAAATCCGTTAAAATAGATATCCAAAAATAAGCGATTGGGAAATACTGACTTCTGTCATCCTGCAAAGTTTTAGGTCGAAAAAAATAAAAACCGCAAAACTAGTTTTGAAGGGATCATTTTTTTATGCAGCTGACCCACCGTGAAAAGGAAAAGAGATTACCCTTGCTTATTAAGTTTTCTAAAGTCAAAAGCATCGTGAGAAAAAATAAAACCTGAAGCTTTTGCTTCTCCTGTTCTTGAAAAGCCTTAGCTGCTAATTCCTGGGTTAGTTTCTCATCATAGTCTTTGAGTTGTCTTAGCAAACTCAAGCATTGTGTCTGTTCTTTCAAAAGGGCCTGCAAGCAAACAAAAACGCACAAAAATTCACTGAAACGAAAAACAACCTTCGCAGTTTAATCGAACGTCTTAATTTGTTACTAGGAGGGGTTTCTTAAATGTCAAAAACTAACAGACGTCTGTTTCAGTTTCAATTTTGACGAACTAATCTAGCAAATAGCCGGTCACATTACACAATTCGAATAAAATGGACCAATTTCAACGTTTAATCGTACCGGGTGAAATTCATAGAAAACTGCGGCAATAACATCTTTGGCACCTATAGCAGAATTGTGGTAATCTTCCTTTATCTGATTGTATCCACCAATGATTTCATCGAAAGATATTTTGGCCGCTTCTTTCCCCTGCAGTCGTCGAAGGACTGGATCCAGATGATTCTGTTTGAGCTGAGTAAGTAGATCGTTACATAATTCTCTTGTTAACTTCGCATTCTCGGTCTGCCATGCGATCAACTTCACACTTAAAAGTTCCTGGCAAAAGAAAAAGGACGCTCAAAACCGGGAATGGCTAGCAGAAAAAAAAAAGACAAACTGAACCTGTGCAAAATACCTCCATGGAATTCCATGAAGGATCAGGACATCAATTTCTAAGGAACTTCTCCATATTCTTCGGAATACTTAATAATCCGTTCAGCCATTCGATGGCCTCATTCGAACCGATAAGTAAGCCGTTTGTAACCAGGGCTTTCGATTTTTTTTAATTTTAATGTTTCTCTTTCAGCTGAATTAGTAAGCTGTTACAGAATTCTCTTGTTAACTTTTCATTTCTGGTTTTCCATGATATCAGCTTCTCATTTAACAGTTCCTGAGCAGAAGAAAAAAGAAGGCGAAAAAAGAAAAAAAATAGAAATGAACGTTATAGAAATTCCACTGCGCTAAGCAAGTATGTATGGGGCTTGAAAGACAAGAAAACTGCCTACCGAATTAGATGGCGGAGTATTAGACATGCAAGATCCTATTCAAATGTAACGAAGAAGTGTAATTTATGTCTGTGGGAGAAGTAATATATAATTTGTAGACCGAATATGGTGACCCTGAACAACAGAAATGAACCCGTATCAAGTTGCAGAAATGCAAAGAAATTTCTTCTAAATAACGTGATTATTTAAGCCTGTAAGACGTATTTTATTTTTTCTTTTTCAGCGGTTTACTGAAAATTGTTTAACCGTTGCTATGCAACCCAGCCTATTATGAATCGCTACCGTTTTTTTCAAAATCACTCTAAATCACTATAAAACACCATGTATTGCTTCTTTTTGGCAGTTGCCTGATGATTGCTTCTCATGAAGCATGAAACTATGAGTAGCAAGTAAATGTTTTTGACCTAGTTCAAGTCTACATATCTATTCAAAGCTCTGGTAAACCCACTGAGCACTTTTTAGTTGATGATCAATTTGAATTTCGTCATTTCATTTTTATATATAAATATATAAATCTGTTTCTTTCTTTCACTGGTTTCAGTTCATTTGTGTTATGTATATATATATATATATATATATATACACAGTACCACAAGTGAAGAGTAAAACAATATGTTTTTCGTCTCTCACCTATATTTCACCCGTGATATATATATATCATTACAACAACAACGACAACAATAGAGATGCCTGGTAAGGAAGACGGTGGCATTTTTACGAACCTCTAAGCATCAGCTATTAATTAAGTGCATTAGTTAGCTTCTTAAGTTAGGTAATATGCTTGGTAGGTATTGCTGTTGAAATGAAAATGACTCGCAAAAAGCACTAAGAACGCATTACGGATTTACATGAAAACGACTTTTAACGGGTGCGTTCGGCTTTATTATATATGCTGGGACTGGAATACTTTTACAGTGACGAACTGAGCGAGCCGCAATAACGCACTTAAATTCATTATTAAAGTTTTTACGTAAGTCAAGTATACTACAACTTTGCTCCAAAGCTAGCAAGTAGGAAGCTACTATGTTGATGAAGCCCCTTACTGACCGAATGCATGCAGATTCCTTTGTCTCACCGTGTCTCAGGCAATCATGACAGCCGTGGGCTCTGTTCTCTGGTTTGGAACGCTGACCTATTTTACACCCCATACTCTTGTATCTTGCGCACGCGCTGAAGGCGCCAGAGGGCCTCTGGCCATTTGTGCCAGGAGAAATAATAATAATAATAATAATATTTAATACTTATATTGCACATTTTCTTTAAAAATAATCAAATTCGCATTACAAATATCCCAATAAATACAAAAGTAAGAACCTATTTACAGTCACTTTGGAAGAAAAAAAAGCCCTTTCCATTTTATAGCTCCGGTCGTTCCCATGGAAACACCCGAGAAATTAAGAAATCTACTCGTGAAAGAGTAAGACAAGTCCCTATGTTTTGATTGACAGCGAGACTTCCTGCATTGTGATTGGCTTAAGGTGGCTGAACACAGTTTTGCGGGCGATCAGCGGTAACTCGCGTGACGGCGCGTGCTTTAAATTAGACAAACAAACATGGCGGAGAAAAAAGCAATGGTACACAGACGACCATTTCTCAAAATCTACTCATTAAAATTTTGCGATATTTGGGAATTTTTACTTTTATTGTATTTCAAATAATTAGAACTTTAAAATGGAATTTGAACAGACGAATTTTGTGACACATTTAATAATTACAGTACAATTATGTCATTGATTATCTAAAAACCTGTCTGTTAAAATTTGGTCAAATACGTTTCAAATGGTAATGATTAATTATAGTAAGCTGTGTACAAGTTTATAGGAAAATCTAATGAGCGAATTTTATGCAAACTGAGCAAAAGTGAAATTTTAAGGTTGTGTTCAATCGTTCATGTTGCCATGGAAACTACGAAAATGTCAAATTTTACCTGTCAGTCAAAATCTTTCATCAGAATATTTTTCACTTGCCAAGTTTCAGCTTGTGAGCTACCTTTCTCTTGCCAAGATTTGGCAAATGACATATAATCGGAAACTGCCAAAATTGTGTTCAGCCACCTTAAATACGACACAGCGTGTTCACCGCACGAGGTCAACTTAAACACAGCGGCCATTGTCTGGACAGCACATTGCGTGACTGTTGTGAACGCTTTCATGGTTGTCACCTTTACGTACTTCACTTTATGTTACATATAAATTGTCTATTGTCGTCATAAATAATACATATGTTCACACCACGCATTAAGGTAGAATAAAAAAACTGAAAGAAAACAATTTTGGTTGGAAATTTAAAAAGCATTGATTGATCTGTATAAATAGTTCAAAATATTGGGATCCCAACTCGCTAACACTTCATTCATGGGGTTGTACGTTACAACAACAACAACTTTTCTAACCCTGACCCTAACAAGTTCCTCTGGAAAAAGGAACCTTCCAGGACACTACGGCTGCCCTTTTCAATATTCTTTCTGATAATCTTAAGAAACGTGAAGATTTTAATTTATTTATTTAGTTCATGCATTTTTAAATTCTTATAGAACCTTAACTTAATTACTTCAACGGAGCACGAAGTTAAGGATTCTTGCAGTTCAGGAATGTTCCAAAGTTAAATCTTCGGGATATCCGAATATCCCGAAGTTGCTTCGGCATTAGTGCGAGGTATTTTCGAGTTCTTTGATGCATTCTTTCGGGGAAAAAAATAATTATGAGGGATGAATAAAGAAGAAATAATCGTTTTATATTATGCCAGGGTTTAAACCAACTAAAGTTTAACTAGTGAGATCAGATGAGCCGCTCTAACTGTTGCCCCGCGGCGACTAAAGGTCATTTGAAATGTGAAAAATAGCTTTAAGTTATTAGAGGCGGATCCAAAGGAGGGCCTCCTCCCCACTATTTTTAGACCAAACTGAGGCCCGAAAAGCCGAAAAAAATTTTTTGGACACCGAAATTGATAAGCCAATTAGAGAAGAGTTGGATGCTTTTGATCCGAGTGATTTGGAAATTTGGCATAAAATTGGCGACTATCTAAGAAGAGGAAATAGTGAATATTTTGCTGAAATACGTATGTTGCAGTGTTATATGGCGCCTTCACATACAAGTACACACACTGTTCGCGGTAGGCCCACAGCAAAAAAGGAAATAAGGCGTTTTCAGAATGGGCTGGTCCGCGAACCTAAAGTTAATGAAAGGAAACTATTTAGGGAGTGAAAGACATTATGCTTAAGTAGACGACATCAGTTTGTACAAAGTGAAGATGACACAAGTTAGTAGTATACTATGTTGCGAGATAAGCCCCGTTGGTGTCTTCCCCTGTCTTCCCTTGTCTTCCCTTAATTAATATGTGTAAGGGTCGAGTCTATGACGTCACCTATTGTTATAACAATACTCGACTTAAAACTATTCACTGTGACCAAAGATAAATATTTTTATTCTACAAAACCATTGATTCTGTCTTGTCAATATAATTCAACCTTCAAACGTTTCTAGACTGTGGTATCGAGCGTTAACCATTAACAGGTTGGCCTTTTTCCTTTTAGACATGTATCATACGAAACAAAAGGAACGCAAGCTAACTGTATTTTATTATTCATCGCAAACTAATTTAATATACACTGAGCCAACATGAACGCTTGTCGCATAAATTATCCACGGGAATCAACTCAATTATATACACCTATTTCAATTAAGGTTGCTCCCGCGAACCATGTTTCATAGGCCGCAGTGCAC
>BOPM01000186.1:169546-183982 GCA_022179025.1 Porites australiensis
TGCACGTATTAATCCCTCCATTGTTTATATATAATTGAGTTAATTCCCGTGGATAATTTATGCGACAAGCGTTCATGTTGGCTCAGTGTATATTAAATTAGTTTGCGATGAATAATAAAAACAGTTCGCTTGCGTTCCTTTTGTTTCGTATGATACAGGTCTAAAAGGAAAAAGGCCAACCTGTTAATGATTAACGCTCTATACCACAGTCTAGAAACGTTTGAAGGTTGAATTACATTGACAACACAGAATCAATGGTTTTGTGGAATAAAAATATTTATCTTTGGTCACAGTGAATAGTTTTAAGTCGAGTACTGTTTTCGGACCGTTGACTAGTATGTTTGGAAGCTATCCGCTCAAAAATATTATTTACTGGAGTTTGTGACAATAATAAAATGCTGAACGGAGAGCCCGCTTTTATTTGAAAGATAGAATAGATTCTACATGAGCCAATCCGTGTTAACTATTAACGAGCAAGTCTAGGCAAGCCTATTGTTCCTATTGTACTAGAGCGACACTTATTAGTATGGAGGAACCCATTTTTTACCTAGCTAGCTAGACACTTCATTAGTATGGAGGAAGACACTGACTAGACACTTAATTAATATGGAGGAACGCATTTTTGTCGAGTATCCTTATTAGTATGGAGGAAGGCACTTTTAAAATTAGTATGTAGGAACGCATTTTTCTCTAGGTTATAACAATAGGTGACGTCATGGACTCGACCCTTATGCATATTAATAAAGGGAAGACAGGGGAAGACAGGGGAAGACACTAACGGGGCTTATCTTTCAACATATTATACTACTCAAGTTACCTGGAGAAACGTTTTGCAAAAGGAATGTGTATAACGTTTAAGAGTGAAGGGATTTGGACAATTGAAGAAGATTGCAGCAAGAGTAATTCGAAAGAGAAAGAGGTGCAGTCGTTTGTGTTGTGTGTAGACCAACCGACAGATTGTCAACAAGAGGAAGAAGAAAGCAGTTATCGTCGTTTCGTACAGGTTGTGATAGGAATCATTATCCTGGCTTCCTATTTTTTTGTTTTTTTTGGAAAAGTAGGTGTTTTCACGCTTACTTTTGTACTGCGTGTTTATATTATGTTTTCCATGTAATAATTTATGTTGCGGTGTTGCACATGAATTATCCTCAGTGTGGAGATTGTGCATTATCAGCAAGTTTAAGATAAGGAAACTGTTGTTGTAGAGGAAATAAAGAAAGTTGAACTGAGATCTCGTTATGCGCAATTTATTTATAACGGAAATGATCATCGAATTCGCTTACAGCGACACCGGCATGCACCAAGAAGATTTCCGGTGCAGAAGTTAACGTCTCTTACACAAAAAGAGAGAAGCAAGGGCATTTGTATGGAAGGGTATCCGGAAAAAATACCCAAGTGATTTATTGTTATATAAAATGTGCAATTTCTCGTTTAAAGAGGTAATGCGTATAAAGGAAAAAATGTGAGTTTTTTTCAAAGGGGAGTAACAAACAGGTTCATAAACGAGGAAAGGTGTATTTGTTGTCTAAGTATGAAAGAAGAGAATTGCAATGAAATATGGAAATAAGATTTTAAGGAAGTGTTTACGCCTGTGTACACGTAATTTTCCAATAAGTGACTATATAAGTTTAAGCCACAAGGTGATTTGTAAAAAATTGAAGCTTTGTTATGATATCGAAAAGAACCTGACCTTCTTTCCGCAACGCCGAAGTGTACGCTTCAAAAACGTGTTCTTGTTAATTATATTTTGGGTTTTATTCACACGATCCTAGTAAATACTTCCTCTTTTAATAGTTATTTGTTCTGCTTTATATAGTGTGGTTTTATTGTAAACATTTGATGCATGTTTTTATTTTTACGTTTTTTCCGCTATAAGTAACTGATGAAGAGCCACAATGTGAAAACACTGTTATTAAACCGATTACTTACTTACCAACAAACAAAAAGTTTACTTCTTCTACTGTAGACTAAAAGAAATTTTAAGAACTATAAATAAGAACTATTATTACATACAGTATTTGTTGGACACCCAAAATAACTTTTAAAATCTGAACTAGTTGGGGGACCACGATAATTATGATAATTGCTCATGAAAATGAGAAAAGACAGGATAGAGGCATAACAAATACAATAATAATTCAGATAAATGTCATAAACTTGGTACAAAAGTAAATGCGCATCACAAAACATAAATATTATACATAAAAGAAAAGAAAAAATCCAAATATCAGTAAAGATTATGACATATTTTGTCGCCAAACATTCCAAGTTTGGATTAGGCGGGTGTTGTCGACTTGATTTGTATTCGCTCAACAAAATATTCTTTGGAAGAATTTTTAGACGTTAAGAATAATTTCGGGAGGCAAGTGCGCTGTTTCTGAGCGAGAAATATGCTTGAAAGTCGAGAAAAATGAACTATGAGCGGAGCACGCTGATCAGGTCGATCAAAAACATAAGAACAACTTATTTTTGGCGCAATAGTTTGCTTTAACGGCCGTTAAACGTCAAATGTTTGGCGGCAAAATACGTTCTGTCTGGCACCCTATTAGAACATAGATGCAACCGACGGTATTTTGTATTTGGTGGGCTCTTATGTTTTATACTGAAGCCATTATAAAAGGCTGACTATTATCCATTAGGTTGTTGCGTAACAAGCTCAGCTATCTTCATGTTTCTTCATACCCCTCCATCCTACCCAATTCTTACCATCGACAGCTGCCTCATTTTATACCAACCTTCAGTTTGTTTAGGTGCTTCTCAGTGGTGCTTGTTGAAATTCCCACGGTTTCTGTCATGAAGTAGCCTTCACCTTTTTCTAATGCAGTCCCATGGATTTTGCGCAGTTCATCGTTATCACAAGGACGTTGGTCTTTCAGGTTTGACTTCATAACCCCTTCGTATTTTTTCACAGCCCCTCTTATAGCCTCGGAACACTTCATCTCCACATAGGTTTCCCAGGCATTCTGAATATTAGGAATTACTCCTGGGCTATTAATTGCTTCGACGTAGAACTGAACCAGTGCAGCGAGACCTAGAAAACGACATTAGGAACAGTTACTATAAATACAGAGACGATCATCAAAGTTAAATATGTAACTTATGGAGTTACGAAACTAAGAAAGCCTGAAAAAATTCTGTGCAGCGCTCTTACCAATTGAGCTAGCAAGCAACCTTGGAACTGGACTTTAAATTAGTTCGTAATATACCCGGGAAAAAAGGGAAATGGAGAAAATTCACCAAAGTTTGGCGAATATTCTTATGAGGAAGCAAAGGGTTCCCTTTGAGAGTGGCGATTTTGGCGAAAATAGCGAATATGGCGAACATTCGCCAAAGTCTTATCACAAATTCAAGTGAGATGGCAAAGGGGTCCTTTGAAATTTGCGAAAATAGCAAAATTGGTAAACTCTTGCCACGGTTTGCGAATGTTCCTATGAGGTAGCAAATTGTCCCCTTGACGAAAACGAATTAATGCCTGTTAAAGTTAGCCACAAGTCAAATACGATGGCAGAGGAGCCCCTAGAAAAGTTGCGATTTTAACGAAAATGGCGAGAGTTCGCCAAAGCCTTTATAAAAAGTCAAATAAAATGATCATGCGTCGCCTTTGAGAGTTGCGATTTTGACGAAAATGGCGAATTTGGCGAAAACTGTCAAAATGGCAAAAAGTCGCCCAAGTACCAGCAAAAATTCAAACGAGATGGCAAAAAGCTCCTATGAGAGCTGCAATTATGACGAAAATGGCGAATTTGGCAAAAATTGTGAATATCGCTGATATTTGCCAAAATTCACATGATACTGCAAAGGGCTTCTTTCAAAGAAGGAAATGTGGAATTTGGCGAAAATTCGCCAAAGTGTTATTAACAAGTAAATGATATAGTTCTCCAGGGCTCTCTGACGGCGAGGCGCCCCAGAGAACTTGCTCGCAGGCTAACTCTATGTTAGCATTGACAACAAATGTCGTTCCTGAGGTAAAAAGACTTTTCAGGTCCTGGTGACGAGGTTCCACGAGTAGTTCCCAGGTCATGAATCCATGAACGGGTAATTTGAAAAATAGCTTTTGTGAAAATGATATGCATTGTTTTGTAATTCGCAGATGTTTTGGAAGGTGATATCTACAGAAAGTGTAAGTGTATAATTTAAGAGTAAAAACTCCAAGATTGATTAATGCAGTGAACCAACAACGGAATTGTCCTGCAATGCTAGAGTAGCATATTGGCAACAATTCAGTTTCGGTGTAGTCTGAGATGGAAGTCACAATGTGATTCGTCTACTGTACATATTAAATGGTAATTACAAAGTGATAAACTCATGATCCTGGCTATAATAAGACAAAAGTTGGGCCAAAAATTGCACTGGAACTATTAACAATTTTTCTACTTTATATACAACAAAAATAGAAAATTCAATTATTCAAAATGGCCCTTGTAAACTGAAGTATGAATTCTAGACTATGGCATACTTGGAGATATGTTTTAAGAACAAGACATACATACAGCATATCTGGGCACTTTTGTCAGATTCGTCATTCTCATCAACTTTGCCACTTTACCAGGAGTTGCTATTGTAGTCTTATTTAAATTTTCGCTAAGCCTTTGGTGAATTTTTGCCAGATTCGCCGTTTTTGCCATTGCTGGCATTGTTGCACTGGGGCCTTCGCGGTCAGATACCAAGCATATATGCACAACTAGGGCATCTCGAGAATGTGGACAGATTTTGGAAAAACCTCGCTATACAGTTTTTATAAAGTGCCGCTGACCAAGAGTAGTCTGGGGGCTCACTATTGTTCGCCTGCAAAAAGAATATTCCGTATTCCTGCCTAATATCGACAGAAACATTAGAACTTTCAACGTTAGCCTCAAAAACAATACTTCTATAAGATAAATAATTCGAAGAAGAGAGAAGTCTGAACATGAAAAATCCTTAAGACCCCCTGTCTTTCCCTACGTGGTGAAACAAACTAATATCGACTAGAAACTTGCCTATCATACGTGTCATTGCTATAGTAAATGAAGCTGGTATCCTCCTCACTTCAAATTACGAAAAAAACCTGTACCTTCTCCAGTAACCAGCTCTCCTTCATTAAAGCTCTTTTTAAGGGTCAGAATATTTCCCAGCATCCGTTTAAATTGATCTAATCCACGGAAAAAAGAAGGATTTATTTGACTTTTGTTATGGTTGATTTTCTTCAGCAGCTCTTTCTCAACAGTGGGAGGAGGTAACGAAAACGCTTCAAAACCAGAGAAATAACCTAGGATGCTATCAGCAACCTTCTGGCCATCTTGATTTTCAGCTGATGATGAATCGCGAACCTTGAAAACCTGTATGAATTAAGCAAAGTTAAGTCAGATTTTTACCCAGGCTGACGTGACAAACGAAAGCTTAAGATTAACATCTAAGCTGACTATTCGCATAAAATTAAAGCCATATGAATAGCGCAAGAAAGGTTATAGGACTTACTCAATCCTCTATAATATTTAAAACACTTTTCATTCTTTTTTAAGGCGACGAGCATTTCGACTACATATCGTGTGAGCAATAATTTCTTCGAGCTAAAAAAAACAAGAGTTCTGCTAGGGTCAAAACGAAAACAATGTTCAGTATTATCTAACTATGCTTTAATGTCTTCATTTAGCTATTAGCATGCATGCAGGTATATAAATTATATATCTTTCGAGTCAGAGCTAATGCTTAATGATGCACAGCTGCTGAAAATGATTCCTAATTAAACACACACGGCAATCTAAATTAAGTATACCATCTTTAGGAAGTAGTCTTTGATGTTGACACAGTCTGTTGGAATGTCCTGAGTGACGTCTCGTAGCAACCAGATGAAGAAAGGAAATGTTTTATAGAAAAACTTTGAGGCTTCCTGCGATTTTCCAGCTGCAGCTTCTGTTTGAGGTTGCACCTCTATGCTCTGAGAGAGCTTAACGATAAAGCTAGAAAACTAGTGAAGGACGTTTAACTCTTTGTAAAGATTAAATTAATGCCTGTTAAAGTTAACTGAAATACCAGTATAGGACATGATTTTCAGGCATTCCGGAATTGGGTTTTTGGTCAAATTACCTGGCTTGAAGGATAAGACTTGGGTGGGCTGGCTCAAAAGGGTGTTGATCTTTAACGAACAGGTTAAAATAAACGTTTCCTTAATAGATTTACCATTATTGTAGCATAAAGACCAAATGAAAGCAATCTACGAAGAAGTTTGGCATATACAGCAACAGCACTGACGAAGGCGCCTTTGTCCCCTCAACTCCACATTTTAAAAAAACTAACAGTGAGGCTTTCATTTTTGTATGTGTTGCAAAGGCTAATCATGATCGAGTTCTATCTATGAAGTTCTTTTACATAAGATCAGAAGTTCTTCTTATGCGAAAGGAGAGCCAATCTGACGTCCCTTAGAGTTACCTCCGCGAATTGGCAATTTTGTCTGCTTTTTCCACAGTTTGGCTCTTATGTAAAAACTTGCGCAATTTAGCCATGAGGAGCGGAGTTGGGGGGGGGACTTTGTGTAAAAACGTATCGGTGGAAAATATTCCGTACAAAGTTTTTTATGTCACACTAACTCTCAAACGTATATCAAGTGGTGGTGTAAGTAAATAAATAAATAAGATAATATAGCCGAATTTCTCACTAAAAGTGAATGGCAGAAATGCAAAATTTCGCAAAAATATTGCTCCATGAATGACGTCTATCACTTTTCAAAGACGTATCTCCAAGAAAAAAACGTCTGTTTATATCCTGAAAACGTACCGAAAAACGGGTAAAACCGTAAAACCTAGCTTACGGCCAGGAGACGAGATTTCTTTAAGTCAAAGTATTAGAGGTAGTTAAAACAATAATTGAATTCGGCCTTCGTATGATGTGAAGGATCATGTAGATCTCGAAGGCTGTCATCCTCTGTTATTATTCTCCTCGATCTGTAAATTCTTCACATCTAATGATACTCAGCATAATTCAATGAAAATATACTTTAGAAATAGTTAAGAGGATACTTTAGCTGTTCAAGATCTTTCCGTGTAGGAACACCTTGAGAGTTGTATATTAAAACCGACGCCAGTAAAACCGTCAAAGTGAAAATCTGGCTATCATCATAACCTTCACTACCAACAGAGTCAATTCCCTCAGAATCAAGTAGTATTAGCTGGAATTCCTGGCCCCTGGAATCCTAAAAAATATAGAAAGAATTAATTTTCGTATGACGTTTAGAGACACTATAGTAATAATAAAAATATATAACAATTAAGTATCACTAAATTACAGCAACAACAACAATAACAAAAATAACAATATTAATAATATTAATAATCTTAAAGCGCGTATTGACGAAAATCTGTCGCATCGAGAAATTATCAACTAAAACTGATTCGGTTTAATTCTTTATTCAGTATCCATAATGTACTGAATAAGTCGACGGTAATTTTATGGATCCCATTTCAATGAAATTAACATTTCCAGCTTTATAAGACTTGACACTGAAAAAGGGCCACCAATGACTTTTAAGTAAATCAGTTATAGACCCTCAAAAAAGGCTTTTTTTTTCTGTATGGTATTTCATTCAATATCGTTACCAGAATAACATTAACCTTAAACACTCCTGGTACTATCCATAGCCATATTCCCATTGTTTCAGGAGTGAAATGATGTCCAAGAGGAAATACTTGTGGTTGACTGAAAGCCTCGCTTAATATATACATATGACTTTCCTTTCCTGTACGGGCCGGCAATAGACGCTACACATACTGGGCCTAAAAAGAAAAGGAAGGAAAAAGGGAAACTGGCTTGACGTATGTCTCATGTCTCATGACTTGTATTTAAAAAAAACGTTCCTCGAATGAAAGATTTGTCGCCGCTGTGATTGATGAATCGTTAGCTTAACTGGCTACCTCAAAAATACAAAATAACTATCGAAGGATGTCGACTGGGAGAAAAACCAAACAAACACGACAAAAGTAATGCCCGTTCACATCCTGAAACTGTCGAGTAACTGACCAATGGGGGAAATGACATAAAATGGACCCGACAGAAAGAATCACTGTTCATTTGTTGGGCATTTCAAATAGTAAATTGAGTAAGAAAGCCAAAAAATGGTTCATGATAATGGAAACGACTTCGATGTAGCAGTCAATGAACTAGTGAAGAACTTGTGGATCGACAAAGAAATGGTTCACCCAAAGACTTAACGGGGGGAGGTCGAGTGGCATTTTAACCCCTCCTCTCCAGGTGCTTCTTATATTGGTGAGGCACATGGGATAGTGTGAGAAGAAAATCTGTATGTAGGTTTAGCTGACAGTAGTGTCACCTACGAAGAACTAATCAGCTTTAAAGGCGCGGAGAGTTTGGTTATTTATGGGCCACTGAGTCATTAATCAGCAAGCTTTGAAGGTGTCGCGTCCAAACATTTTTTTTTGGTCTTGGCATATAGGAGGACAGTTCACACCGGTGAGTATAGATATTACAAGGTTCGAGTAGGAAGAATTGGGAGAAAATTCAAAAGCTGATTTCTCAATTGTGGTCTAGATGGTTAAAGGAATATTTACCTATACTGAACACACGTTCGAAGCTCAATTAGACCTACAAGTCCTCATATGTACCTTAAGGATCGAGACGTTGAGCTAACACTAAATCATACATACAGTCATTGTTTACAGGTGGTCATTACCACTCCTGAAGGAGGATCAGATAACCCAGGAAAGGGTAGCCACACCAACGGGGTCTGACTACGAGACCCACGGTTTTTTCCTTTTTTTCCGAGAAGACTAGAAAGTCTAAAGCCCCGTGCAAACGGACGCAACATTTTTGGCCATTATCTCCCAACATAAGTGTTACCTGCTGCGTGAGTTTTTGCATACTCTGTTGCATGTTTTTGCGTGTTGTTGGGAGTTGTTCTGCAAATTTTGAAACGAGTCAGACTTTTAGATACGTCAGTGAAAACGGACCCAACAACTCTTAACATTGTTGGCCCAACAATGTTGGTAGTTGTTGCGTCCGTTTCCACCTAGCTTAACGGTTTAGAGATGTCATTAAAGAGGCAGCACTTTCTTCTCAGTTATTTAATGACCCTGAATGTTGGTTCGGCAGGGGTTTTAACCCACGACCTCCCGCCCAGCAGACGAGCGCTGTTGAATTGAGCAAAGCAGAATGCGGCCTGTGATAATTGCATGAAATCCATGCCTGATTTTCGTTGATCGCGACAATCCCGTTTTGTTTATATCCAATGGCACTGAAGATAACTGAAGGTAAAGTTTGAGAAGTTTCTACGAAGACAACGAGCCTTAACAAAAAAGGTATTGCCTTTGTTGTGCGCTAAACTTTGCCTCTGTATCGACCGCGCATCCGGGAAAAAAAAGGGTCTGAGTTTGTCCTGTTGCTCCTTGCTCGTCAAAATAGAGCGATTCATACTGGCTGGTATGGCGTTATTAATTAGTCTAATCAGTTGTCTAATTATATTCTTCTAGATATTCGTTGGTGCTACAGTAGGAAAGGAAATCAAGCTCCGACTATATTACAGAAATGATATGTACGCTAAGTTTATCCAGTTTATTGCAATGTGCTCTTAATTTATTGTTTTCTGTTGAAATTACATCTCCTTTGCAAAACTGAGGTCAAGATAATATTTTGGTATAAGCCTTTATTTCATTATGATAAGACCACTGATGGCAGTGCACAAAGCCAGAACTGAATTGGTTATGAATCTTTTTGGGCTGCTCGCAAAAGGCAATTTTTGAATTGTGTAAAGATGATAGGGCAAGTACTCTTTCCAATCTACGTTTTCTTCTGCTGAATTAATGCTTAAATCATGGTTAGATAATTTGAGGGCCCTCTGATAATTTTTGTTTTAACAGTAAGAATTGGGCTGTGAAAGGAAAGGCTATGTGGTTGACTTGCTACAAACGTTTTGCAAGAAGATACTCTCATCCTAACAGTCCTTGCTTGGCTTCCAGTCGTGTGGCATTTTGACAAATATAAACAAGGTGCTCTGGGGTTATTAATAACTGATAAACAGTTAACAAAAAGCAGCTATTGCACAATTTTTCTTGATAAACAATTATGTTATTTATCTGATCACTACATAAGGTAGCACAATGTACATAAGGTAGCACAATTCATAAAAAAAAAAGAAAACTTAACGTTGGACAACTGACGTGTTAATAAATACAGTAATAAATGAACAGCAGTCTAGAGTAGTCTATTTTGCATTATACTGGGGTAAGTGGTTGTTGATCATAACACTGGATTTTGCAGTATGTCACCTTTAATAGGGTGGATAACATTATAGCTTGATCAACAGTAATATCATAGTTTAATCGCCAATACTAACCACACCTGCTCTCCACCCCTCCTTGAGCTTGCACACAGCTTGGCTCACTGAAGCATAGGGCATCTTAGTTTACTTGGTTATTGGCAAATAATGATGAGCCAAATTAAAACTTGCTTCCACTGGTCATTGATTCAGAGTTCTGGTAAAACTTTTTCCTAGTTGGGAACCCTCATGTCATAACACGAGATAATGAATTTTTAGGGAACCAAACAATTATAAATTATCAAAAGCTGTGAGCAGAAATTGAATTTTAACTCTATAAAGCACCACATTTAGATTCAATACAACTGCAGAGGGTGGGGTTTAGGGGTGAGGCACTCCCTTGCGAAATGAATTCCCCAAAATTCCCAACTATGCAAATCAGCCTTCATCAAATAAGCTTGGAATTCTTGAGAATTTTTGGGAATGGCAAATTAGGTCTCACTCTAGGCTTGGAATTCCTAGGAATTCCTAGGAATTCTAAGTTTTACAATTTTAGAAGCTTAAGAATTGTTGAGAATTTCTGGGAATAGAAAAATTCATGCCAACTGGGCTTGAAATTCCTGGGAATTCCTAGGAATTCTAAGTTATGCAAATTAGGAATTCAGCTCAGGGATGTTAAGAAATCAGAAAGACTTAAAAAAATTGTAGAAGATTTCGTAGTCTTTTCTTATTTTTTCACATTTTAATTTTGTTAAGTGATAGCACTGAAAACAATTATTCTAAACTTATATTACAGAACATAAGTTGGTAATGTATCCTTCTATACTTACATTTTTACATTCAACCCAATGTTACCTAATCTGGTAACAAACCTCCAACCAGTATTTAAATTAAGATAACAATTTAGCTTATCTAAATTACATTATTACAGCATATTGCAGCAATAAATATTTAAGGCTGTTACATGTCCAGTACACTTTCAGTGCAAAATGTTGTCTGAAATGAGAAGTCTCGTTTTTAAAAATATGAAGTGTATTTCCAGTCTGAAATGTACGTTGTTTATCCACATACTCCACGGAAATTAGTCAAACACACAAGACATGGGCTGTCTTGATTCCCCTCAACCCTTGCATCAGGAGTGTGGTCAAAAGCATGCCAAACCCGGCCAAGCCCGGCCAGGCCAGACTTGCCAAGATCTTGGCCGGGCTTGCCAGGAAAGCATGGCCTGGAAAAGCCTAGTAAGCCCGGTCAAGGCCAGGGTTTTGAGGTAAGCCTGGCCATAGAAGCGTGGCTTTTCCGGCCACACTAAAAAATAGGCCAGCATTTCATGGCCTTCCCGGTCAGAAAACCAGAAGCCGGGAAAGCCAAGAATTTGTGGCCATGTTCTACAAGTGACAGAAATAAGAACTAGAAACAATTTTGTTACAATATTTCTACCTATTTATTATTATGACAATTAGAAATGCATTTTTTTACAGGATCAAGACCAAAACTTCTTTAGGTAAATAGAAAAGAGTTAATAATGTAATATAATATAAGAAATTAGTGCAAGAAAGGGAAAAACAGAGATCATAAGGCTACAACAAGTCCACTAGTTTCTTTCCACAAAGTTTGGCATTCTGGCAAAACACAAATCTTGCTTGTTTCCACTCAGATAAAAAACTTTTTCCTCAATAGCAGCAACACTGAATTATGTATATATAGATGTATGAAATAATATAAAGCTAATTTTCAATATCTGATGACAAAGCGATTCTGCAAAACTTATATAAAAACCATACCGAAATATATTGAAGTACCCTCTATTCTGAATTTTCTGTATGGTTCTTTTTCAGCCGCATGGGTAATTTACTTTACTGCGACGATCATTTCTACTTTCATATCTATATCCACATTTCCAAAAAAAAAAGTCATTTCATGTAAGCTCGATTATTTCCATTCATGTCATTTCTCCTAAGGTCAAGATTCGATTCCCGATCAAGGCTTAATTTTTTCAGGTACTTGTTCAACCACTTAGATCATGTCCATTTAACTGCAAGGATCATTACCATTTTTATAACTGTTTCTTACTGTAATGTGTTCTTCGGATTTACCGTTCCTCGTAGGTCGAAAGTCCACTTGAACATGCGAACAGTTCCTTGCTTTGCAATCTTTTTGAGCTTCCTTTTGATACAGTTCGTTCAACTAATGAATGATCCCTTGAGGCAATAAAATGGCGTGGTCTTGGTGTGATCAAGGTGTCTTTGGTTAGATCAGATTTCCATACACTAACCTGTGAGCTTTGTCCAACACGAACAACGGCCACAACACGTTTTTCGTCGCAGTTCTTTGATTAATAATGTGGTCCAACATTTTCTTTCCCAACTTAAAAGAACAACGTTAAGTTTACCTCTTGCTTTTAACACTTCAAATGCGTTGCTTCATCTTAATTAACGCTGAAAATAACTACGTAAATTTTGGATTTTGGTCTCGCTTAGGGTGTTCCGGGCAAAGCGCCAATAGGGCAGAGCCGCCAATAGGGCAGAGCCGCCAAGGTCTCGTTTAGGGTTCCGCGAAGAAACACAGAATTACGCGAAGAGAAACAGAAGTTAATTTTCTTTTTAACTTTGTTTGTTATGTCTTTATATCATTAAAACTCGTTGCATGTCGCATTTGTGTGTTTTTAAGCGGTCTCTTTTAGGGGTCAAAATTTGCTTCAGCCAAGCCCAGATTGGTCTCCTTTAGGGGTCACAAAAAGCTTGAGCCACGCCCAGATGGCCTCCTTTAGGGGTTAAATTCAAAATTTCCGACGAGTATACGGGAGTCCCCCCCGGGCCCAAACGGGAGCACGTCGCAAGATTGTTCAGCACTCGTTAACATCCGTCGAAAGGCCCTCTTGTCTTCGGTCGGATGTCGTAAACGTATGACGTCACGCTCTCCTCCTCGTTTTCCCTGTGACTCACGCAAGCTTCAATTCGATCGTCTGATGATCTGATTTTTGTTTCGAAGTCTTGTCTTGCTTCTTCGTTCATCGCTCGATTGATTAAACCAAGAAGATGCCACTGCATCTGTTTGGAAAGGATGTTTTAATGTTTCGCCTCGATCGAGCCTCTTGGCGCATCAAGAAGGTCCTTTCAGCGGATGTTACTGAGTAACATAACTTGAATGGCCCCGGATCGAATGCAAGCAAGAAAAACTCAAATGAACCGCTGCCCCATTTAACAAATTTCAAATATTGGCGGGAATATAAAAAAATAGAGAATCATCCATGTGTGTAATGTCTGTCAATGTCGAATGCTTGCGGCAACAACACCAATTCAACAACATCAACTTTATTTGTACCCAGCTGTGCCATACATTGATTTACATGATACAAAAAAATGAGATAAATATATAGAGAGTACAGGCTGCCCATAATAACCATTGAGGGCTAAAAAGATAGGGCAGCCTCACTTAGGTTATTTATAAATGATTATATTAAAGGGTCAGGTACTGCACACCACACACTGCTACACAAAACATGCACACAAAAAAAGACGAGTAGAAAAAGAAAGACAGCAAAAGAAAGCTAAGTATATCAGTATTAAACAACGGAAAACCATAATTTCTTGCACTAAGTTGTCCTCTCTACAAGGACTACAAGGCAAGCAAAGGTTTGAGAGGCACAGGTGAGTAGTAGCTATATTATTATACAGTGGCGGATCCAGACCTTCAGATAAGGTGGGGGGGGCACCCTGTCATCCAGACCCTGAAATAAGGGGGGGGCCAAGTCTCAAAAAAAAATTTTTCGGCCCTTCGGGCGTGGCCTCAGTTTGATCTAAAAATAAGAGGGGGACTGGGCCTCCCAAGCTCCTCTCCTAGATCTGCCACTCTTATATACAAAGTGGGCCATTGACCATAGCCCTACTCCAACTTCCCAAAGTGTCATTTGCTTAGTTCATTGGCTCAAGCAAACCTCTCTGAGATCTTAACAGTGTCCATAGAATCCGCAATCGAAAGTTGGCCGGGTATGTATAAGTAGGCAGTTGTTCAAACAAAGGCTAAAACAATCCTGCTTCATGGTGCTTCTTGAGTCGTTGGAGGGTAGAAAACGTGCGCCCTGGATGCTACAACTGGTGTTCAATGAAATCTTAACATTTCCACTTGACCAATTTTGGGTTGAGAAACATGGCTGCGGTGGTGGTAGGGAAGGGGGTTGGGGGCAAGACCCCCCCCCC
>BOPM01000186.1:203653-223017 GCA_022179025.1 Porites australiensis
TAACATGCCTTTCCAGAAAGTCCTACCCCCCCCCTTCACATTTCTAATGGTGCATCCCTAAGCATTTGGGAGCAATTCATAGACAAGAAGAAAACAATGGTAACTTATGGTGACATTTTTTATCCGATACTGTTATGCATAAGTACATACAAAGCTGAATTTATACATAACTGGGCCCGATAGAAAGAAAACAAAATGAACTTGCGGTGAACACAAAAGTCGGCCAGCTTTTTCCTTTGGGTATTTTCTTGAGACATTATTTTGTTGACTCTAACATCCGTAACCTGTAAATTGGCTACCGTAGAGTATCGTGCATAAAAGCGATTTTTTCCCCTTTATATTTTTTTCATATCACTCGTTTTCACTCAGTTACCTCGAACTCGAAATAATTTTCCCCTGCCGCGACATTGGACCCGCGACCGCGACATTGGACCCGCGACCCGCGACCCGCGACCCGCAATCGGCGACTATTAGTCAAACTCCGACCGGAATACTCGGGACCAGCTTTGAAGGTGGTCCACAGTGACCGGTCTGCTCATTTCGGTCGGTCGGACCGAAATGTGCCTTTCCATTTGCCAAAATTGTTGTCCCCAGTACCGCTCTTTTGTATCCTGCTTACAAGAACAAGTAGTTTCCAATGGAAAGTCAAGTACTGTGAGTAAAGCCATGACATCTCAAATAGTTTGAGTCAGTTGCAATTTTTTTCGATTTTTGATATTTGCCATTAACAGTGTCAAATAACTGACACAACACGACACTTGGTGAAAAAGTGTGTATAAAGTCCGTGAGAATCAGCGTATTATTTGTCTGAAACCTATCCACGATATTTAATTAAAGCAATTTGTCAATTAAGCTGAAATGAATACAACAAAGCCTGGCTGAATACAAATTTGGCCAAAACACCGAATTTATTTACCGTACAGTTCCAGGAATTGCTTCGAATCGTTCGAATATTCTGAGAGTATCGTTTCAATTCACGTGAATTTTTTACCTTCACTTGCTTTCATAGGCTTTCTACGCGAAATAGGATTCCTCCGCCTTTAGTTTTCCACCGCCGCTTTTCGACAGTCGAGTGTTCTTTAGGATATAAACAGTATGTACTCTTCTCTTTTAGAGTGTAATTTTGAGTCTGCTGCGGGGCCACAATAACAAAACGCGCGGTGGCTTGGGTCGAGTCTGTGCAACTGGAATGTACCGTTCCATTGAGCACGAGAAGTTTCCGAAATTTCAAACCGGAATTTTTGTTGAATGGAAAGCGCCCTATGTAACCTGAGTGCACTTTCGCTTTACCCATTGCCATATTGGGAGGGAAATATAACGCCAGGCCTTCGAGGAATTTCTAAATAGGAGGTCTGCTATGTGCATATTCTTTTCTCTTTAATTCGTAATGCATATCAAAGTCATGATAATCCCTTGTAGTCGTCGGGGTGGATGTGCTAAGGGCTTCTTTAGATCTAGAATTGCTTCAAGGAGTTTGTGATAGCTGTAAATGGTGACGTGTCTTCCATAGGGAAACTATTTAAACTTCCCAAGGGCACAGACGATCATGGCTAACATTTCTTTCTCTATCTACGCAAAGTGTGTCTCTGTTTGTGTGAGAACACGAATTGTGTACGCTACAGGCTTCTGATCTTGGAGGAGGGCCGCGCCTAGTCCCTTTTGACTGGCATCGAATTGGATAGCTAGGACACTGTACTGGAAGGGTTGTACTTGTAGTAGCTGAAAATCGGCTTCTGTGTGACGAGTTTCTGTATTTATTGAAAGGCAGTTTCTTGCTCCTGTGTCCAAGACCATTGGACATTCTTGCAGGTGAGTCAGCGTATCGGTTCCATGCTGTCAGCAATTTTGGGCAGGAGCGAGCGCTTTGCAAGTTGAAAAGTCACTTCGCAAGATACGGATGCCCTGACCAAGTCATTAGTGATAATGGACCCCAGTTTACATCCGACAATTTCCAGAAATTGGCTGGGACGTCGGAATTTGAGCACCTAACAAGCATCCCCGGTTACCCCAAGGCAAACGGGAAAGTAGAATTTGCCGTGAAAACTGCAAAAAATCTCCTCCGCAAAGCCCTTGACAGTGGAAGAGATCCGTACATGTCAATCCTAGAATATCGAAATACACCGATTCAAGGATTGGACTCCAGTCCGGCTCAAAGACCGATGAATCGACGCACCAAGACGCTATTGCCAACTGCCAGTTACAACCTCGAGTGATCTATCCTGAAAGGGAAACTAAGCTTTCAAGAAAGCGCTAAAAAGAGCTAGCCAACTGCCACAACCGCGGTTCAAGAGCCTACCAGAGCTGTCCGACGGCGACGTCGTTCACATGTAACTATTTCGCTTAGGTGATAAGGAATGGAGAAAGGCAACCGTCACTGGTCGTTTGGACGAAAGATCATACACGGTAGAAACGCCAGAAGGAGACACATACCGCCGTAACAGGGTACACCTTAAGACGACTCAAGACACGTCATCAGAATCAACAGACAACAGCGATAGCAACGAACACGGAGGTGGAGAGAAAGGATATGTCGCCCGTATCTGGTTCTCCAAAACCCACTGGAAAAACATGGGGAGCCAGTGAAAATCAGAAGGAATCTTCTCCTACAAGTTATGAAACATGAACACACCTCAAAACACGAGACCATAGCGAACCAAGAGACCTCCCGCATACCTTCAAAACTATATCCGCACCTAAGGACAGTTATCATTGAAGGAAAGACCATAGAAAAAGAAAAAAAAGAAAAGCAATTATTAAGGCATGATTCACGAGATAAGACATAGTTTAACTGATTAATGCATGACTTGAATTAATCGCGGACTCGATCAACTGTTGATTAGACGCTTTGATTCGTCAAAAAGGGAAGCGGATGTTACATGTGTTATCAATAGATCAACACTGAGTTTGGGGTTTCACATTTGTAGACTTAAATGACACACAGTTAAAACACTTGTGACCAAATCGTGTCTTGTTCACTGTACTTCGGTCCATATAGTACCGTACGAAGCCTATTGAAACAGGTGTGGGTCATGTTCCAAAGTTTTTAACCATGCATGAAAAAAATAAAAATAATAATAATAATAATAATAATAATAATAATAATAATAATACTAATAACAGGTGGAAAACTAATGTACTAATGTAACCGGTTCTTCATTCGAAAAGTGCACTTTATTTGAGTTTCAACAAGATAACATATTTTGTTCTCTTCTTGTTGTCAATGTATTTACTTTAGAAATTGCTAATTAGGGACAGTATTTTTTACGTCTCCCACTGAAGACAGGATCGCCATTTGCGTGGTCATCCTAACCACGCGAAGTCTAGCCGCTCGCAGGGCAGAGACACTGAAAGAGAGTTCCTTCATTTCTCAGTTATTTCAATACCCTGTGTATTGGTCCAGTCAAGGGAATAGAACTAACTCTCGACCTCCCGCCCTGTGCAAGCGCTCTGCGAGGAACTGAGCTAATCTTGCGTGATTACCAACTGCGCTGTCTTGACGCCCAAACGTATGGTCACACGTCCGTATGTAGCCCCCGCCGTAGCCCTACACCATCCCTTCACTGAAAGACCTAACTCCTGCTATCGTACATGTGTGTAATATGTATGCTAAATAGCAATTATTCCTCGAGCTAGAATGGGCTCTGAGTCAATAGCCCAGGAGGCCGAAGTTAATAGTAAAATCCAACTAGTTGCTCAAACATATCAAGTTAAAACAACTTTAGTTAGCAAAACGCGATTCAGCCGCCATTGTTTTGGTTTTCAAAGCCAGGCTAACAGTGGGCTATAACATATAGCCTAGGAGTAGCCCAACCAATCAGAACGCGGCATTGATAATAGACCACTACTTGGATTTTACTACAATATATCTGATATATAGCTCGGTATTAGTTCAGTTGTGTTCAATACCAATGTTTAACAGATCAGAGTTTTCACTCCACGTACAGTTCCTCTTTTGATCGGCGGTTAACTTTCCACTTCATCCTTCTGTGCCTGGATGACCCTTCGGAAAATCCCAAATTTTTCAAGAGCCAGTGGCACATCCGAAGACATTAATGGCGATCTCGAGGACGAGTCGTTCTCTGTAGGTGTGGACGCGACGGTCGTCAGAAATAAAGAATGTAGTATTTGAGTCCGCTGCTCTCGTCACACTCACTAGGCTGCCGGATGATTCTTAAGTTCAATTTGTGCTCCCGATGGCCCTCAGGCCAGGTCTATTCCGTTCAGAACAGACCTTTTCACTTGATGCCTCCAAGTGATGCGTTCAGGTGAAAACTCCACCACGGAATTTTGTAAAAGATCAGGTAATTCGTTACTTTTTCTCTGCCTCTGTTGTCCGGACTGGCAGTAGTGCCAATACATTATCTTTCTTCTGTCTCCGTGGTGAGATTGCCTTTTTGGCGTCAGTACAAATTAAAGTCGTTAAAACAAACAAAACTTTCGGACGACCTTAGGGAAAACTTGGCTTCTTTTTTTTGGGCTTGTTTTTAGAAGGTTATGACAGAATAGCAAACCCAGCCAAAATCGCCTCAGAAATACAAAATACAGCACAAGTAAGTGTATTTTATTTCGTTTCTTTACAATAAGGTAAGATATGACGAATTTTTTTTGAAATTTTACTGTTCCGATATATAACCCTATAAATCGTTTCATCACCCAACATTTTTTTCAAAAAACGCGCTCTTAACGAGTTTCGGATGCCTGTGATGCATCAAGCCGCCCTCGATATGTTGAAACTGTTAGTAAAATGGCAATTTTGGGGTTGTAAATTTAGACGTCAAATTTGTCAATTGTGTGTGACATCCCCAAAAACCGCTAACGTTAACTCAGATTTGCGAATTTCTCTGCCGCAATGCATTGTTTTGCAAGGTGCAAAGTTTGTTTTTAAGAGTGAATTGTAATTATGAAAGGAAGCTTCGCAAGCATGACTATTATTCTCTATTTCTGTGTGCAGAAGGGGCCGATCACTCCCGATAACCTACTGTATACCCTTTTGTTCCTTCCCAAAAATGCTCTCATATACCTGCCAACTCTCACGCCTTAGGCGTGAGTCTCACGCCTTCGGGTTGAAAACTTCGATCTCACGCCCGCTCACGCCTGCGGACCAATTTCTCACGCCTGATTGAAAAATGTGAGTTGTTGCCGTCTTGCTTGACACAATTTCCAAAAATATGTTAACTCAGACCCATGTAAGGGACGAAAACCATGTGTAAAATGAATAAATGACAATACCTTCCTCGCGATCTCTAATTTTGTGGATAAGCGTTTTCTCGATAACTTCGCCTTCGGCAGACTTCGGACGTCTTCCGAAGACTTCGGACTTCTTCGGGAATCTTCGGAAATGATCGTGTCGTTTTCAAAAACCCCAGCACTCCCAGGATAAAAATCTCACGCCTACATCTCAGAAAAAGTTGGCAGGTATACTCTCATGGCAGTTGCAGGGAACTGAAAAAATACTTTCTTTATCCGGAAAAATGTCATCCTCGGAGACCCAGGGGCAGATAAAGGGGGCGAGGGAAAGTCTAAACGGGCGGAAAAATATGACACGAAGAAAAGTAAAGATCGGCGAGAAGAAAACTTGTGTTTTTCTGGCACCAATCAGAAGCCAGAACGGCGGCGACCGTTGGAACTGGTCTGGTAAGACATTGTCCCCAGGGGCTCTTCTCGCCGTTCTTTACTTTTCTTCGTGTCATATTTTTCCGCCCGTTTAGACTTTCCCTCGTCCCCACTATCTGCCCCTGGGTCTCCGAGGATGGAAAAATGTCTTTGGCATGGCAAGTTGACTATTTTTCACGAGCGCGTACCTCGTCCTCACGACGAGTTCATTTTATGTACTGGGAACGAGTATCTTTCCCGCCAGTCGCCATATGCCATGTCACTTTCAACATGGTGGAGTAGCGATTTATTTGAGCATGGCAGTTGAATGGACCTCCAAATCAGACATTTTTCGAGACGTCAGATTCTTCCTAGCCGAAGAGAGCAATGAAGAGGTATGTAGCTAATTGTTTGGTGTAGAAAATATTGCAATCGCCGTTCAAGATTCAAAGTAGAAGCGGGACTAAATAGATTCTAATCAGCTTAAGTAAAAGATGTAAACAACAAACACCAAATTAAGCTTTGCCTAGGCTTCGATAGCACTGTTTAAGTCTTTCCACGTACTTTATTAAGCTTAACTTTGAAATCAGAACATTGATTTGTAAGTAAAAATTTGATGAGCGCTCAGTGTCACAAACATCTTTGAAAACCCTTCGAAACATGTCGCTTGTTAATTCGTGTTCGATCGTGCACAATAATGTCAGTTTCCAAGAAATAAAATTTGCATCGACTTTACTGAGCTCGATAAAAAGGCAGCTCGAGACATGTATAAGCTTTCATACTTTTATTAAATACGTTAGAGATCCCAGTGCATGCTTTTTTTTCTGCTTGCTTTTTCCCCTACCATCGTTTCGTTTTCGATGGTTTAGGTCTGTTTAAGCTTACTGTTATTAGCTTTTTGTGATATATGTAGGTGGGAAATGCATTTAAATTTGCATGTTTATATTTTGCAGTTTTTTGGCATCACATTTGATGACCTTTTTAAGCTTATAGAAGCCTTAATGTTTTCGGAAATTTCGATTTTAAGTGAAAAGTTGGTAACAGCTTACGTTGACGATTTTGTTTATTTTTTTCTGTTTCTCTAGAGTTTCAGTGCTATGTTTAAGCTTATTTGGTTGATGAAAGCAATAAAGCTTATACATGTTTGTTGTGTATTAAGATAATTTTTTTTGGTCATTTATCCATCTCTATAACACATTAGACAGGATTAGAAAGAGAGACCAAAGTACCAATAATATTTAAAATTCTAGGCTTGATTTCTGGTATTTTGTTTGATCACATGGATTGGTCTTATTAAGGTATCATTATTTACAGGTGAAGCAAGTGCTGAAGTCAGGTGGTGCAGCCCGTGAGTTTTATGTCAGTGATCTTGTGACGCATGTTATTGCTAAAGACACCGGTTTTCCTCAGTTTAGTGAAGCCAAGGAGTGTAATTTAACTATCGTCAAGGTAAAAATTCGAAAGTCCACACATAATGAATGAGGGTGGTAAAATTAAGGGTATTTTTGTCACTCGTGATCGGCCTAACTTTTTTTCCTCCATGAAATGTGAAATGGTGAATGTGAATTGTGATTTTCATGGTAGCCTTGACGTCGGATTCCATGAAACGAGCTATAAATATTTAATTTTCCTGATGAACTGTGATTTTTATTACATTGTATGTTGTTAGTATCTCTTTGTTTTGTCTTTTTTTTAAACACCCATTATAACATGTACGTGATTAATTTCATGACATTGGGTGACCATGACAGGACATTTGATTCCTGTTGCACCAACATGGTTTGGTCTGCTATTCAGTGTCTTTGCCAGCCATCACTTTCATTGTCTGTTTCATCTATATATTTCTAAAATACGGTTGGAATTGTGTCAAGGATATATGCTAGATGGCCAAGACACTCAACATGCATAACAAGCTTGTGTGTGTTTTACGAAATATTACTGTGTTAGTAAATAAAAAAAGATATCGATTGACAAGGAGAGCATATTTGCAAAAAATAGTTAATAAATAACTGCATGTAAATATAACAAAATTAATAGTAATATAATTTTTTAATGAACCATTTATAAAATCAATAACCTGTTTTTGTTGTTTGGAATTTTCATTACCTCTGTCTCCTACAGTATAGGTAATAAGGGCTAGAAAACAAAGGAAGTTCTGACTCTAACTAAATACTGAATACTGGTTCATTTTTTTTCATCTGCAACATAACAGGACTCTGAACGTGGCTGCCAGCTACTTTCAAATGAAAATAGAAGAAAAATAGAACCAAATAAATCCTTACATGTAGCTGTTTGATTCCATGCCTACATGTACTTGTTGTATAATACCTGGCAACTTGAAATCTTAGTGACAACCATGCATAGCTATCATAAATAACATTTACATTTATTATTATAGTGGTTCTCATGAGCTATTTTGAGGCTATAATTATTATAAGCCATGTGCACAAATTGTATTTGGAAAGATTTATCCAGCCTACACAAGTTGTGCTTGAGTCATCTCTCAACACTCAAAACAAGGACTGCAGTTTCAAGTGGGTTATTGCGGGGTGTTCTAATTTTGAGCCATTTTGACTAAAATTAATTCCAATTTTTATGCAACACCCCATTTTTGTTAGTGCAGGATCAAACATGTGCTTTGTTTCTCTCTGCAGCCAAAGTGGGTCTTTCTTAGTGCCTCATGTAAAATGTTGTTGCCGTATCCTTTTTTGTTGAAGTACCGAGTAAGTAAAATTCTTGTTAGCCTCTTTATACTACTACAGGAGAAATTTCTTCAATTTGATTGACTTAGAGCAGTGGTATTTCAGCTTAATTTGAAATACCTACATGTGAAAATTACAAACCTTTAGCAGGTAGTAGTATAAACAAATAATAGCAGGATTTGTATGTGAAATTTGGCATAAATGCCACTCTTGATATTTCAAAATTGTCTCAAATTTCACTCCCCTAACGGCTCGTGAAATTACATATAACAATTTTGAAATACCCCTCTTGGTATTTATGCCAAATGTCACTACAAATCATGCTATTACCTATACTAATTCCATGCATTCAGATAATGGAGAGCAAGTAAAAAGTAAAACCAGCAGAAATAGAGAGGGGAAATTTGGGATTTTAGGATGGTATCTTTACCCCATACAAACACAGTAATTTTACAGGATTTTTGCTGTTGTACTATCACAGAGCCTGTGCTACCTGTGGTTTTTCTTTCAAATTCATTGTGCTTGAATTGTTGGGAAAATCAAGAAAGAAAGAGAGGAGGAAAGAAAAGAACCTGAAAAATACTTAACAACAGACTGCAGGGCTTCTGATAGGTCGCGGAAAAAAAAGTCGAATTTCGAGGGATTTTTGGGGAGAAATTTGTGGGAAAATCGGCCGATTTCACGGGAATTTTCGGGGCAAACTTCGCCGAAAAGCAATCAGTACAAAACGATTTTGTGGTTATTTTCGGCGCAAATTTCGCTAGAAATCACTCGGTTTTTTGCTGATCAGACCAGCGTTTTTAACTTTTTTCTAACAGAGGTCATCATTTGATCTTTCACCAACAATGTGCTCCAGAAATGAACCAATGGCAAAGCCTTTGACATCATGGCTAGTGCCCAGTTTTTCACAACATAATCTACGCCTTGTAGTTTTAGGACCTTGTTTGCACTTTCAGTGACGAAATTTCAAGATAACTTGGCAAGTTTACAGAAAGTAAATAGCCCCAATAGCTGAGATAAGTTTCAAATTTGTTGTACAGACATGTATTTGATAAGATTTCTACCGAATTTTGCAGTATTTTGTATGTTTTTGTGAATTTCGCTGGATTTTTGCAGCTCCGCAACCGCACAAAATATGAGAAGCCCTGGGACTGTATATGTAGTTATGTTAAAATTTTAACGTACAGCTGTAGGTTGATTCCTAATTTTCTTTGTCTCATAGCCTTAATTCATAAATTATTAAGGTGAAGAGACAAGGGTTAAAAAATTTCAACTTGAAATTAAGGTGGCTGAACACAGTTTTGGGAGTTTCTGAGTATAGGTCATTTGCCAAATCATGGCAAGAGAAAGGTTGCAGCTCATGAGCTGAAACTTGGCAAGTGAAAAATATACTGATGAAAGATTTTGACTAACAGGTAAAATTTGACGTTTTCGTAGTTTCCATGGCAACATGATGAACGATTGAATACAACCCTAAAATTTCACTTTCACTCAGTTTACATAAATTCACTCATTAGATTTTCCTATAAACTTGCACACAGCTCACTATAATTTATTAATCATTACCATTTGAAACTTAGTTGACCAAATTTTAACAGACAGGTTTTTAGATAATAATATAATTTTACTGTAATTATTAAATGTGTCACAAAATTCGTCTGTTCAACTTCCATTTTAACGTTCTTCATTATTAAAAATACGATAAAAGTAAAAATTCTGCCAAATACCACAAAATTTTAATGAGTAGATTTTGAGTTGTCGTTTTCTGTGTACCATTGCTTTTTTTGCCGCCATGTGTGTTTGTCTAATTAAAAACACGCACTGTCTGCCTGCAAAACTGTGTTCAGCCACCTTAATTTTGACTTGCAATAGATACTTTAACAGATCATAAGTACATGTATGTGTAATCAAATGGTGACAAGTGAAATTAGGGATTATTAAAATAAATTCATAATGTTGGCTTAAGTTCACAATTTTCTTAATTTTTTGACAAAATACCTTGTTATAACCCTTCTTGATGTACTCTTTCATGTGATAAGGTTTTCTAAAGCATCTTTTAATGCCCTGACATAGATATTCGTTCAAAACATTTTAAAACCTTGACACCATCTTGGCACTGAGACATACAGAATGTTGCCAGTGACACATGTATGTAGCAATTTTGTAATTTCACGTGTGAAATTATTATTTCATGCCAAAATTAAGGAGTATTTGTCACCCATGATATTATAAAGAAATTATTACCTTAATTAATGTTTTCATGTACAATGTAAGTTAAAGAAAGTCCAGATATGAAAATGCTCCTTAATTATGGAATAAGATGTGAACCCTTCAGGTCTGATTCAGAACAGCTCTTCAGTGGAAAAGTAGTCTGTCCTTCACAGGTTTGTACTGTTTTTCCTCATCATTGTGGCAGAGTAAAATGCAGACTGTCAACTGACTGCGGACTATTGTTTTTAGGGTTAGAAAACAATGGGACTATTGTTGTCACATACTCATTTGCATGGTGAAAACAATAGTCCACAGTCTGCAGTTTACACTGACCACCTTATCATTATGTATGCATATGTGATTAATCAACAGGGCCCCAAGTAATTTTGCCAAAAAGTGCCTTTTAAAGCTAATTAAGCTGTTTTCTGGTCACTACACATATGTGGCCACACAGTACCAAAACTATCCAAAATGGTGACACACTGCAAGCAGCACTGGTCTAAAATACAGGTCACTTTTCCATAGATCAGAGTACAGGTCACCATGATACAGATAAATGAACAGCATCAAAAGGTTATTACATCTGTACTGTGGCTTAGTAGTTTATTGATGGAGCAGTGACCTGTACTCTTGACCCATGGAATGTGACCTGTACTTTAGATCCGGCACACAGCAAGTCAACCACTACAGGTGTGCATTGCTTTTGATTCCTGAGGCTGAAGATTACAGTGTATAGCTTATGAAGTTCAGGCATACCCAGAAGGAAAAGTGAAGGAAGTTGGTTTTTGCATTAAAATGTTATAGCTATTCTTAATTTTAGTGGGAAATGTTTCCTTAAAAAATCCCATCTAAGGATCCCAAGGTTTTTTACTGTGTGGATTGGTATTTGGAATAATTATAAAACATGAAACAACTTGAAACTTAAGTAAGCTGCTGTTTACATGTACATTGTAGTTATGCATAACTATACATGTAGACAGCAGCTTACTTAAGTTTCAAGTTGTTTCCTTGATGCAAACTTACTTATCAATCATGAAATTTATATTATTACTTGAAAGAGAGTATGGAATGATACATGTAGTGAAACAAGATTCTGTTTGGGATTTTCTGGTCAAGTTTACAGCTGTAGATGTTTTTGTTTCTTTGTGTTATTTTTTCTTGCTCCTTTCTCTGTTGACTAAATTGTGCTCACACATGTATTGGTAAAGATCTCTCCCCTTTCACAGGATACATTTTAGGTGTCAGAGATGTCTGTAACTGTTGTAGGTGGTTACGGGCCATTCAGATGTGAATGGGTTTAAAACCAAAAAGTTGATTTTGCTTTAAAAGAAACAAAAAATGAAATTGTACATTGTACCCTAATCTCTTAACAGATTCCAGAAGAAGACAGAGATGCATTATGGGCAATGGTTACATACCATGGTGGTCAGTGTCAGTTGAACCTTAATCCCAAATGTACTCATCTTGTCATTCCGCATCCAACTGGAGTAAGTACAGTTGAGCACATGTACAGTGTAGATCCATTAATTTTGTAAAAAGCCCAGTTCTTATAACAAACCATACATTTTAAAACCAACATAATATTATTTGTAGATATTATATTATTATAATATTATTTATTTATACATATTATATTATTATTTGTTGTGTCTGTATATAGTAAGCCTCCATCGGCCTGCTATTGTTTTTTTTTCAACCTGGTAATTCAATCTATGTTGTAGGTTTACTCTGTTCTCAGGTTAAAACAGAGTTTTAATAATTGCATGTGGAGATAGAAAACAAAGGAAATTCTGAATCAAACTAGGTTGAATACTGATTTAACCACCACAGACTGAGTCTATCAATTTTACCTACAGCATCTACTAGTATCCATTTGCATGTTCTTTTTTGTGTATTTTTTTATGAACAAAATAATATGTGGAAACATACACTGTAATATTACATAGGTGGTTATAAAGTTTAAGTTGTTATATGGCTTTCAGACATTTTATGTAACTTGCAAAAGGACTCTTCTCAAAAGTAGACATGTATAATTTATGTTGTAGTTGATTTTTTATCTCAGGGGTTTTTTTTTTGTTTGTTTGTTTCAACTTCATTATTAGCATACATTACCATACCCAAAAACAAAAGAAAAAGAAAAAATAAATTACCTGAGATCAAAAAAAAAAATTAACTACAACACCATAGTGTTCTTAATATTAGCATACTTTTCACCATCAATTAAATTTTTGTATATGAATTTTAAATCCCTCAAGATTATTGACTGCTTTTGCATTTTTTGTAGGCAAAATATGAATGTGCTTTAAAACATTCAGACATTATCAAGATTGTAACACCAAGCTGGATAGTTGATAGCATCAAAGAAAAGAAAATCCAGGATGAAGCAAGATATGTCCCTTGCAAAGCAGTAATAAGAGCAGAGACTGAAACAACAAGCTCACTCCTAACGCCAGATGATAATGACAAAACAACAACCACCCCACTTCTAGCAGGCATCCAACAAAAATCACCTCCCTCTGTTTTTACTCCAGTAGCTTCAGCACCTAAGGTGCCAACCATGTTGCCATCAACATTAATGAGCCCAGTATCTCCTTCAGTTACTGCTGCAGCAGACAGTAAGCCTTCAGAGGCAGAAAATAACATCACACGTGGAGGTGAGGCTGCTGTAGGTGAGAAGAGTGCTATGGAAGTTGGGGCTAAATGTCAGACCAGTGAGACAGCGCAAGTTAAGTCAGATGCATTGAGTGGAGGGGTGAAAATTGGTGAAAATAATAATGAGATTTGTGAAAGTAACAAAGAAAATGAGGATTTATCAAAGAAAAACAGCCCAGGAAAGTCAACAGAGAACCAAGGTTAGAAAATAATTTATTATGTAAACTCCATGTTTACTTAAAAATCATCATCATGATCATCACTGTCTTATGGCATAAGAAGGTGCATAAGGGCATCTTGCTGTTGATCCATCTTGTTTTGTGCTGCTGTTTGGGACATACTACTCCCTGCCTTATCTCATTTTGTTCTTAGCAGTCCTCTTGAAGTTGTTTTTGACCTTCCTCTTGCTCATTGACTCCCAAACTGAAGAGCAAGAGAAAGGCCACAGATGGTTTGGGGGAGGACTGTTGAGATACATGTACGAGAATATAAAATTTTAGTTGGTACATGTGCTTCAAATTAAACCTGTACCCACTCCCCCCCTTTTTTGCAAGCACATTTTAAACCTACATAATTTATACAGTGTACCTATAGTGAACCTTTATCAAATTTCTGGAAAAACTTTGTATCTTGGGGCACACAAGTGTGCACCTCTGTGCAGTCGAACCTTGATTATCCAGACTTGTTTTCCTGGTCTCTTTTTTTTTTCCTTAACATAATAAGATGTGATCTTCAAAAATTGAAGTAATAAAAGTTGATTTATCCTTCCAAACATGTTTAAATCATTGTTTTGATCTGTTTTGAAACATGAACACTTGAAATAGTAACTTATATGTACATACAGGACCGTACATAAATGCAAGTAGGAGCAAATTCATAATTAGATTTTGTTTCCTTTATTCCCTATGTTTACACTATTATCTCATTAATATTCATATTTTTTGATTATCCGGACTCTCCATCATCCAGACCGTTTACTCGGGTCCCAACAAGTCTGGATAATCAAGGTTCAACTGTACATGAGTACAGTATAGGCAAATCTTTGTTAACATGTTATGCCTATTAAATTAAATCTGGTGAAGCTAATAGAATCAACCCTCTGAATATCGAAAAAGCATAACAATTGCAGTTATATCTGAAAATTTGAGCCTAAAATTTTCTTCAATATTGCTTGAAAGAGCTGAAAATAGCTTTTTCAACTTTTGTAATGAGTTTGTTCATACATGTACAGCCACGACTCCTGTGCTAATGAAGAAAAAATAATGTAAACAATTACGTCAGCAAAGATTAACCTATAGTACTGTAGATAAAAAACGTAAACAGAATTACCAGTATCATGAATGGGGAAATTGAATATAACTTTTGGATTTCACCTTTTTATTTGTTTAAATATTTATTTATTCATTTATTTATTGATATGTATTTTTTTTTCAGGATCCAATTGCTTGGCTGGCTGTGTTTTTGTTATATCAGATTATCAAGAATGTATGGACCATGATATCCTTGATACTTGGATGGATGTAAGCAGTACATTAACAAATACAAACAGATAGCCAGCTGTACAGTGTGCTTATAGAACTAATACATGTACCTTATTTACAAAGTCTAATTGATGACCCTGTTGTTGCTTGTTATTGTGAATCATAATCATAAAATAACTGAGGTTTGTGGCAAGGAATTCTTGACATGGAAAGTGTAATTCCTTTCACAGGTTGTGGAGCAGCATGGTGGTGTAGTCAGCCCATTTTATGGCAAGCGTTGCACTCATTTACTTTGTCTAAACCAACATGGAAGTCTTTATAAAAAGGTATTGAGAGGCAGTACTACTACAACAACAGTGTGAGCCTGAGGTGTATTTTTTATTTATGCGCAACTATTTAGATTAATGCATACGTACCATCAGATAGTATAACATAGTTATTATGTGCACTCTGATTGGCTGGGCCTGTTTGAATGAGACTGCAGTACATGTAATACTATATAAACAAAGTTGTGAAGATGTTTTCAGCAGAAAACTTGTCATTGACAATGAAACCGTGTAACCCCTTTCCTTGACAGCTGAAACTTGGAAAATCTTTACAATCTTTTTTTTTGCTTTAGTTGACATTTTAAGCTAGAAAAATATTAGTGTTTTGATCTTTTTTTTAAACCAAAAAGTGATTATCTGCAAGAACAAAGAAAGAACATAGAAAGAACATACATGTAGTCCTATTCAGGACTACGTTCACCCAGACGGTCAAACTCAACCTACTTTTGATATTACTCCTGGGTTCAAGCCTTTCACAAAGAACTTTTTGTCTACGACATTAATTTAAGTAGCGAGAAATTATCTTTTTATTAGTACCAGTAACAAGGAGTTTTGCTTCTGTTTGTCACTTTGTCATAGAGGCAACAAGAAACTTTTTTGCCTGTCATTGTGTTTGCATATCCTGAAATACATACTGAAGGGGTTGGAAGTAATTCTGTCGGGAGAATTTGTTCAAGTAACTGTTCAGATATGCAAACCGTTACTGTAGACTTCATCTTGGGATCGAATAGCTGTCTCCCTGTCTTGTTTTCTATCAGAATATGCAACAGCCGAGGTGTATAACACCCTCCAAAATCTCCGTAATTCTTCAGAGAAACTGTTTCCTACTGCTAAAATAGTAATTTAGATAATAATTATAATGTACCCCTTAGCTTAAATGCTCCATGTACATGTCCCTGTACCAATTATACACAAGTGCAAAGCTGTACACGTTGGTGACCCATTTGATACACCTTACAGTGTACTATACTAGCTAATCTTTCCAGTGGCAGTATAATCAGTGGTAGATCTAACGGAGGGTCACAGGTTTTGTGGCCATACCCCTCTTATCTAGGGACTGGAAGAGTGGGCTCCTTACCAACTTACAGGTTTGAATCTACCTCAAAAATATATATACCAAAGAACATTAACTGATTTGAAGGGTGTTAAATACTACTCAATAAGTGTCATATTTTGAATGTTTTATTTTTATGCTATAGGCCATTGCTGATGGTAAGAGAATTGTAACAGCACATTGGCTAAATGATGTTTTGATGGCGAAGGTGATGTTTCCACCATCTAATCCACTTCACCTTCCTGTTCCATTCAAAGAAAAAGTCAACCAGTGTAGAAGTATGGTAAGTGTATTAATGATCTGATAATATATGAATGTACATGTACTACCAAAGAAAACAAATGAACAAACAAACAAAAGGTGTTTTTTTTTTAATCTCACTTTCCTAAACTTAGTGTTACAGAGCAAAACAAAACGATACTTATAATCATGCATTTTAGAAGAGGCGAGGTGAGGTACAATGTAAGGTGGTTTGTTTAATTGATTGTTTCTTTGTTACCGCAGGTGATTACTGTGACAGGATATACAGGTTCAGAACGCACTCTTTTAAAGAACATGATCTTCATTGTTGGTGCGAGATACACTGGTTATTTAACACGAACTAACACTCACATTATCTGCAAAAGGTAAATAAAGCATGGTATAAAATTAATGTATGATAATAATTTTGAATCAAAAGGAAATTAAATTTTATATTAAGTATTGAACCCTACATGTAACATGTACTGCAAGCTGTATAGACCTTTGCTTCACTGTATCATACATGCCAACTCTCCCGGATTATCCTGGAGTCTCCCAGATACAGCACCGATCTCTCGTTCTCCCGTACCTGTCACCATACATTTTGTATCTCTGGGATAAAATCATCTTTTTTTTGCTTTTCTGTGCCTTAGTTTGAGATTTAGCCCATTTTTAGCTCAAAACTAGATTTTCTGTTATTTACAGTACAGTTTCTGGGGCATTTTTGCACGTATTTAGTCACTTTCTTTCTGGCATCAAAACGATGATTGCGAATTTGATAGTATGTACTTCATGTACGACTTCATAAAATGTCCTAAATCATTCCCATTGGGGGCTGGGTCATGGGGAGGGGGGGATCCATTGAAATTCTGTGGGGGGGGGGGTGCTGGTAGTGAAAGAAAAGAGAGTCTCCAGATTTTAGGTCTCCAGAGGTTGGTGTCTCTGCTATACATGTGTGAATTAAATGTCAAGAATATTTGATAGGACTTTTCAGTACATTTACTTTCATCATTAATTTGAAAACTCAGGTAGAAGTATCTTTCTTGTGAAACTGTCAAGCCCTTGAACAGCTCATGCAACCAATGCACTTTGTACATCATGTAATTTTGCAGAAGCTCTTGCCTTTCTTCTCCTCTGGTCTCCACTCTGCCCTTTTTTGTTGTCGCCCAAACTTTGAATTATTATATACCTGCCAACTCTCACACCTTAGGCGTGAGTCTCATGCCTGCGGGTTGAAAACTTCGATCTCACGCCCGCTCACGCCTGCAGACCAATTTCTCTCGCCTGATTGAAAAATGTGAGTTGTTGCCGTCTTGCTTGACACAATTTCCAAAAATATGTTAACTCAGACCCATGTAAGGAACGAAAACCATGTGTAAAATGAATAAATGACAAGACCTTCCTCGTGATCTCTGATTTTGTGGATAAGTGTTTTCTCGATAACTTCGCCTTCGGCAGACTTCGGACGTCTTCGGAAGACTTCGGACTTCTTCGGGAATCTTCGGAAATGATCGTGTCGTTTTCAAAAATCCCAGCACTCCCAGGATAAAAATCTCACGCCTACATCTCAGAAAAAGTTGGCAGGTATATTATTATATTCATGATTGTACCTGAAACCAACATGCCAAACACCAACATTATTTCAGAATTTCAAGGTCAAACAAATATAAGGCACAGCTACATTTTGGAGTGGTGTCCTTGACTGTAATTTTTCAACTTAAATTGTGCAATTTGAGTGTACAACCACAAACTAGTGCACGTAAATCCTGCTTAAAATTAAAACTTTAACAATTATTTCAACAAAAAGTAATGTAAATATGAAATATGATCTCACAAAATAATGAACATTGCCTTAAGTACACTTTCTTTGTACATGTAGTTTTCTTGGGTATGCATGGGCATACTTTTATATGGATACAATTTTAATTTTGTTAATACTGCAAACACGTCCATAATTTAATACATTACAAAATTTAATAAATTAACATTTCATGTGAACTACATGACCGTTTGTTATTAATATTAGCCCTGGTTCTGTGTAATATTGATTATTCTAGTCCTACCGGAGATAAATATAACAAAGCCAGAGAATGGGGAATCCACTGCGTGAATGCCAAGTGGCTTGGTGACATCGTTACAAGTAGGTGCTGATTAGGATTATAATCACTATGCATGTTTACATGCGAACGTTATTTGTAAAAAGAAAACCTCTTGCTAGCCCATGGGCTGCAATTTTTTTCTTAATAGTAAAAACACTCTTGCAGTATGAAAAGAAACACCTTGCAGCTAAATGTTGTTCAGCGTAAATAATTTTTTCACTTATTATATATTGTGCAGATCCTATTGACAAACTTGTTAATAATAGCTTTATGTGAAACACTTACAACTGTACAGTTGTGCATTATAATTATATGTTACTATATATAGTATATAATAAAATTATCTACCCTAGTTGGTTTAGAGGAAACTAAATAATTAAGGCAAGAGCTTTTATAAACTTGGAGACAAAAGCAGATGCAAAAGAAATTTTCTTCTTTCAAAAGCAAGTCAGAATTTACCACAGATTTGAACATGAACTGAACATGGGAGAAGATCTCTGACACGGTGTTTTAATTATTTTTTGTTTGCATCTTTCTTCAGCTGGATACCCATCACCAAGCAACCTTGTTAGATATTCAACTCTAGGTGATGCGACTGAACTACAAATAACCAAAGACCTTCTTGCCAGGGAATTAATACGTAAGCAGCTGAACATTTTTCAAATTTTCTGTAAAATAATGTTGTGCTGTGGGAAAAAAATGACCAGTTTGCAGCAAAGAAATGCACCATGTCAATTTGAATTTTTGACAGGTTTGCAGTTTTGTCCACATGTAACAGTAATATTCTGTCTGCATCTTGCTGTTTATAATGAAATTCTCTTTCCCTTGTTCTTTTTCATTCATTAGTTCCTTGGCAGACATTTGCTGATGAATCGGGCACTGTGCAGGTATTAAAAAAAGTTCTGATTAATTTAAACCCTCAATGTATACTTCAAGGCTTTACACTAATAATAATTTAAGGGAGCAATCCAGGGTGAAAAAACCTAAAGATTTCCTAGTTGCCTAAG
>BOPM01000186.1:223027-242067 GCA_022179025.1 Porites australiensis
GGTTTAGTTTTTAACCCCCCCCCCCCCCCCCCCTTACATCATGGCTGGGTATGGCTTGTGAGTTTATGTTATGTTGTGTTATGTTACGTGCGTTATATTATGCTATGTCATGTTATGTTCTGTTCTGTTATGTTATGTTATGTTATGTTATGTTATGTTATGTTATGTTATGTTATGTTCTGTTCTGTTATGTTATGTTATGTTATGTTATGTTATGTTATGTTATGTTATGTTATGTTATGTTATGTTATGTTATGTTATGCTATGTTATGCTATGTTACAGTTATCAGATACATGTACAAATCATTTGTCAAGTGTAAGGACTTCAACTGTACATGTTGCAAATAATCAGGGGACATTGTAACATTTTTATTTATCTTCAGACTCCTGTCAATGGAAAAAGAAAGCTTGGAGACCAGGTAGACATTATGATATTGTATATTGGTTAAGACCTGTTATAATTCCTGTTCATTTAAAATTGTCTGCCCAAAAACTGTAATCTGTGTAATTACTGTTTGGGACTTGAACTTCATCGTGTCGTGTCTGGTACAGTATTTACTTTCACCCTAATGATACATGTAATGTAAGCAGGTCAGTACTTGTTAGAATGTCGAACATGTTATACAGACATGTATAGTTAATGTAGATTTTGTTAAATAATGTGTTATTATTATTGTTATTACTATTATTACTATTATTACTATTATTGTTATTATTATTATTGTTAATTTTCAGAGCACTCCTGAAGATAATGACCAAGTTAAGAGAGCAAGGTGTGTGTTTCAGTCATTTACATGGCCTGTACTTTAAGGATATAATTTATTTTGAGGATATAATTTATTTTGTAATAATGTTTTTGGAGCAACTTGCAGAAGAAAAATTGTCAAATATTTTAATTTACTTTTCTGTTGCAAAATCAGTTATCACCCAAAGAATTCGGTTCCATGGTTTCTCATTTAACCCCTTTGCACCGATATCCAATAATAATGTCAACTGATGTTCATAAATTTTCTGAAAGTTTAGTTGGGAGAATTCCATAAAAGATCAAAGCATTTTCTTGTAGTTGATCATTTTATTAATTCTCGCTTCCATCTCTCTTTATTATGTATTGAAATTTGTTAAGAGGAAATGGATGTTGATCACTGTTGAGAAAGGGTTGAGATATTATGGTTTTTTGATGTGTTAATGTCAACAGAAATGGTATAATAACAAGTACATAAAAATCTGTTAATCCATTTTTGACAGAAACTCCACAAGCCCTGCTGCTTCTGAAAAAAGAGAAGGTCCCAGAATTTTATTCACTGGTATAACTCCATCTGAAGTGTCAAGACTAACAGAGGTTTGTACATACCTTCTTCCTTTTCCATAGAAACTGTAGCTTTATGCAGTAATGTCAGCTTAAGTCCATAATGTCTGTAATGTCCATTATAGAAGCAGTAATTCTGAAGACAAGATACAACTACTGACTGATTCAGTTCGCGAACCAGTAGTCTATTAAAAATTGCAAAAAGGGCTAATTTTGGACTCATCAGCATACTACACAGCGTGAAAGTGAAGTGAGACCTGTCGTGTCAGAAGAATAAGCGTGACCAGTTGTGTAGGAAAAAAGTATATTTCTTGATGCAAGAAGTCATGCTTCATTTTCTCGTCGACGCTAGTCATTGGCGTGCTAAATGAAATGAAGGTGAAGTGTAGCTTAATGTAGCCTGCGAGCCGCAGACGTATTTCCAGTCGTTGCTTCTCTCCCTCCGAAAAAGTTTTCTCGGCGGGTGAAACTAGAGCCGAAAAAACCGGATGCTCTCGCAGGCTACCATATGGATATTACTTGTATTTTCTATCAAATAATGTACTTTTGATTGGATAATCGCTTTAGTGACTTACAATCTTTAGGTCATTTGGATGAATCAGTATTAATATACCAAAAAAACGAATGGTGCATAAAAGTAGTGTGCAATGGATAGTTGTTGCATGTGCATGTTAATATTCCTAACAAAATGGTATTATTTTTGATTTCAGATTGTTATTGATCTTGGAGGCACAGTTGTTGCTTCTGTAAAACAATGTACCCACCTTGTGACAAGAAAGGTACTACTTACAATGTCTATCACCCTGTACTCCAAAGACTGCTCTCTTAAACAAGCACTGGCCCCAAATGAGCAGCACACTTGCCAGTGATATAGGCCAAGCTCGTCATTGGTGATAGTGATGGGTTTAATTAAACGAAAGCATAAGTGAACCTTTTCACGAGTTTTTTGTTTTTCTGAGAGGTGTAATGCATTTCTAGTGCCAAAAGGCCACGTCCAATGTTTTAAATTGCGAGCAACGACAACCATTTATTGAAGTGCAGTTGCAATATGGAGCATTTTGGCTCATATGGTGTATAATCTCAACTGTTTTAACTGCGTGGTGTAGAATGCAGTTTTTAGGGTGGCAAGTTCAAGATGCAAGCCACAGGTCATAAGTGCAGGTAACTGCTCTAATGATAAAAACCTGAGATAGGCAGTTTCCTTTTAAGCTAAAAGTCTATTTCGGATTGTGATTAGGGCTGGGAGATACTTTTAGTGTTGTTTATTTGCCAATGCACTGCTCTAAGCTGACTTCTGACTGGTGACCTGCGTGTTGTACTTGCTGGTTATAGGAATAGTTAAGATCTTGTAGAAGGCTGATTCGTGTCCATTTGTTTTCAGATCATTCGTACAGTGAAGTTTCTGTGTGCAATCTCTGTAGCGCACTATGTTGTCAGTCCTGACTGGATCGATAAAAGTCAGAAGTCAAACAGTCTCCTTGGTAATTAAGAATGATTATATGTAGCTGTTTACTTCCACCAACTTGTATGTCTAATAACATTATAAGCAACCAGCCAAATAGAAAAATACTCTTCTTTTGTTCACACCAGGAAGCACTATACAACATTGAATTATGGTAATGCATAAGGTATAGTTTGCGTGGCAGGGGTTTGATGCGGAAAGGAAATGGAGAATAATAATGCGATAGGCTCGCGAGGAAGGAGGGAAGGTTTCCCTTCTTCTCCCTCCCTCGCGCACGCTTGATGTATTCACTCGCCTTAATTCCCCCTTCCCCCTGGCCGAAAGAAAAATGAAGCCCTATGTTCGACTACGCGTGGTTCAAAGCTACATCGTGACTGGAGTTCTAGGATTTGTAGTACTGGCGTGGGCTGGACATGTATGCGTCTAAAGTACGGTAAAACGGGCGACAAAAACGTGCAACTTGTTTTGCAACATTGCTGCAAAACGAGTTGAATAGCGATGTTGCGCGTTTTATCACCCACATTCAAACCTGTCTTGCAACAAATAAAGGTTGCCGCAAGTTGCGTGAATACTGACTTCTGATTGGATAAAAGTCACGCCATACACAGGAGTTACGCCACTTGCTGCAAGACAAGTTTGTCCTGGGCCGGTAAAACGCGCAACATGTATAAGTTTTGTTCCAAAAAGTAGAACTACTCTCTACTTTCTGCAACAAATTTTCGCAACCTGCAACAACCTGATTTGTTGCAAGACAGGTTTGAATGTGGGTAGTAAAACGCGCAACATCGCTTTTTAACTCGTTTTGCAGAAATGTTGTAAAACGAGTCGCACGTTTTTGTTGTCCTTTTTACCGTACCTTATTAACATACTTAACATCTTAGGTTTTTTGCATCTTTATACTCTTAGTTTTTCTATATATATTGTTTGCTATTTTGTTTGTCCAGACCCAGCTGAATTTACTATCAAAGATGCCCAGTCAGAGGAAATGTATGACATGAAATTGACAACATCGCTACAAAGAGCAAGAGCACGCCCCCTTTTGCAGGTTTACTACTATTAATTTTATTCAATGTGAATTTACTGCCATGGCTGTTAGAGTTCATTATCACGTGACTAGTGTCTGTCGTACACTTGGCCTTCAACCAAATGCGATGGCACGAGAAAGTGAAAAAAAAAATTCTCAGCAAAATAGTTGGATGGCTCTCTTTCTGGATGAAAGTTACATGTGTCAAAATTTTCGCGCAATACTTAGGTAATGATATCACCCCTCAGATTGAAGAGGACATAAACTTGGTATAGCGAGAATTAACTCGACCTAGTGGCCGATCAGCCGGAGTGACCGGTTTGAAATCTAGCCTAAGTACAGCCGCCCTCTCCCCTGAGAAAAAAAAGGGGGACATTCTCTGATTGTTTCTGAGGGAAGGGGGCGGCTGTACACAGGCTATTTGAAATCCAACATTCTAAACCATACTCACTAACACAGTGTCCTGTTTCTTGCCTTCCCGTGGGGGAGTGGGATAATAGGATAAAAAGCCTGTCCCCCATATTTCTGACTTCAAATTTGGCCATAAGACCCTTGGTTACTGAGTTGGTTAGGGTGCAAAGGACATTTGGTGGCTATGGACCTTACAGTTACTTGTGGACTGGCAGTCAATCGTAATCCCTTTTGGTTTTGTGTTTCTTACTTAGGGCATCTCAGTATATGTGACTCAAAACATCGAGCCCAGTCCCGCATCTATGAAAGAAATCATCCAGTGTGCGGGAGGCCAGGTTTGTTTTGTCGTAACTCCAACAGTCAATATAAATGAAATATTTAAACAGTTTAACAAGGTTCATACTAGTCAAGGGAAACCTGGAAAGTCATGAAAAAAATATATTTTCCAGGCCTGGAAAGTCATGGATTTATGTTTGGTAGTTTTTTTTTACTGCAGATGTCAAAGTAAGGAGGGTGCAAGATAGAGACATAACAGCGCAAACGGCATGCATTTTGGTGAACACCAGAGTTTATGTCTGTTGTACTTTGCGGAAACTAATTTTTGCAATTAGGACAGATGGGTTTTTCTTGCTGGGAATTAATTTTTGCGATTTTCAGAAAGTGCCCAGTACCCAGCATTGATAATATTTTCTTTTTCATTGAGAACGTACAAAAGAAATACATATTTTGAAACAATACTACGGTGTGCGTCAGTATTTCATTGTATACCGCTTCGTTTCTGAACGAAAGAGACAAGTTGTAATTTAACAGACACGATTTCTTAGTACTGTATTTTTGTGTAGTGAATTTAAGGTAGAGAATATTTACGCTGGAGTAAATTTTTGCGGTAATTTTTATTTGCGGGACCTTGTTTTTGCGGATCGCTGGGAAAATCCCAAAAATTAGAACCCACAAAAAGTTCGTGGCACTCTGTGGGTCAAAAAAATCTAACTTAAAACAAGAAATGTTTTAAAAGTTTTCGAAAGTGGCAGCTAAACCTAAGGTCATGAAAAACTTGTAAAGGTGTTGGGAAAAGTCGTGGAAAGAGTATGAACCCTGAGGTAGATTATTCACATTTTTCTTTGTGTTTATATGAACACCAGGTGTTGCCGAAAGTTCCTTCACAACAGCAGTTGACAGACTTCAAAAAGAATTTAACTGAACAGGTAAGGCCCTCAACAGATTTTTAAAAAAGGAAGTTATGTTTGAGGCGTTAACGCAATTGTTGTTGTTGATTCAAGCACTTTAATGTCTTCTCAAAATGTCTCGTAACCTGTATTTTCCGATAAAAACCAATTTCCAATCGTTTTTCGTGGATAACAGACGTAACTGACAGACTTACGTTATCGGCAAAAACCAAACACCAACCGAACATGTTGACTCTTTATCGTATCAATAAAACTGTAACAAAATAATACAGCTTTACATTCAGACTGTAAACTATTTTTTTCCACGTAGGGAACACCAACCTTGTTAGTAATAAGCTGTGACAGGGATTTTCAGTTATGTTCCGAATTTATGAAGAATGGATTTGGTAAGGAGATGTTACTTTGTTAACAAATGATCCATTTTTGGTTTGCGATTATTTAGCCTCTCTAGTCTTAAGTTAACTGCTTCCATTATCTATTAAATTAATACTTCTTCAGATTTTTATTTTTCAATTTAACGCTTGTTATGCTATACGTATATCAAAGCAATTTGCCTGTGCATCTTTGTGAACCCATGGTTCGCACGATCTTGGAAAGGTCTTGAATTTCAGTAGTTAAAGTCCTTGAATAGTACTTAATTTCTTTATTAGCTCTTGACAAATCCATGAAATTAAGTACCTTGTCTAAAACATTTGGAGCATGAGCAATATCTTACTTCTGTTTCTTTGTTTCAAATGCTGTTTCTGCACCTCAGATGCAATTGCAAGCAATGCCCAGTCATTTTCCTAAGCGTTGTTGCTGCAAGTAGTATAAAATGTTGTTTTCAGTCGTGGCTGATGATTGAAATAAAAATCGCAAATGACTCCATGACGTGTTTTAGCCAATAAGGTGTTCAGAAGGGGATTATCGAGTGCTGATTTATTGAATAAATCTTAGTCTTTGAAAACTGTGATTTGTCCTTGAAAAATCCTTGAAATTTGTTTATCTGACGTTGTTCGAACCATGGAACCAGTGTCACTTTCTTCACTTATTCACACCCACTTTGATCTTTCTTTTGTTTCAGACATACACAGCGCAGAACTTGTCCTGTCTGGTGTCTTGAAACAGCAGTTGGATTTAGATTTGTATCTTTTGCGATGATGAATGTCTAACTAGTTGATGCATAATGTTCTCTTCTTGGAGTTGAAGAAAAACGCTCTTTCAGCGTCTTCCACACTAAGTTGTCAGAAGTGTTCTCGTTCCTGCCTTGGATTTCTCAGATAAAACTACGTCATACCGCTTGAATGTGATCCGCGTTTAGTTTAGTTCTGATTAGGAGTGGTGCTGTCAGTCGCTTTAAGAACCAGTGTAGAGGTCATTACGCTAATAGTGTACCGCAATTGATTGAAACCATTTACTATGAAAGTGTGTATCTTGAAGCTTCTTAACCTTACAATCAGATACAAACTGTAATCAGCACGGGACGTCCAGCGCCAAAAGAGTATGGCTTGAAGCGGTCAGTCAAGAAATTCACAGCTCTATTAAGAAAATGCTTACGCACCAAACAGAATTATGGCATTAGATTTAGTTAACGAGTCTTCTAGTGTTCGAGCAGAAAAGACGTGATTTTAAGAAGATTCTAAAGAACCATAGAAAGACGACATTTTAGCACATTTATTATCTAAACAACGTAATTATTAGCAAACTATTTTACCTTAGTTAATCTGCAGTTGTTAAAATAGCTAATTCTCTTTTATGTTCCAAAGGTTTGTAAGCTAGCTAACTTTTAGCGTAATTTTTCAGGAATTTCAGAATAGTAAAATTTTCCTTTTTATATCGAGAGAATTGTTTCTAGATTATTGAAAAGAACTGAGCCACTTATCGCGCTTTAGAAGTAAACTGTTTTATCATGTTTTACCTTGGACATGTATGTAAAGAATAGATTTTAACGTAATAAGTTAGTCTCTCTTTTAGTAATTATACATGTAATTATATTTTAACTGTACATGTACACCGAAGTAGGCAAGAATCATTTCTCTGTTCTACAGTTTCATCGACTCTTCATACATATTCTTTAGCATATATACATGTACATCACTGCGTAATTCACGTATTTGATATAGATACAGTTTATCTGACTTTTTAGGTCTGTTTATTATTTATACCATATGGCATAAAAAGGTCTGTGAGAATCTAAACACTGATGTTATTAATATATTCTTAAGTTTGTATATTGGGATTGTATTTTCAGTAATCATTGTTTTAGTTTTTCGGTGGTAGATACAATTACATAAAGTATATAAACGTATCCGTCTTTTGTGGTCACTTTGTTAAAGGGCAATTTCACCGTTTACATGGGTAAATTTCGCATAAAGGTATCATTCACTTGATTACTTAACGGTTCTGTTTGAGCTTTCTCCTAAGAAACTTCTTAAATGGAATGATTTTATTTTGTCGCTGATTTCTTCAGATTTTGATCGCAGCCTGAACATTGGCTGTCCATTTGATCTTTCGACTCTAACGCCCGAGAGGTCATGACTACTGCTAGGGTAAGCTTGTGGTACATTTGCTACGGTATCATTTATGCTGACTCTTTTATCTGACAAAACTGTTCTGCTCCGTGATTTTCGACGTGGCTGCGCATGCCTAGCGGACTGCGCTCTGGGCCGACTGTTAATCATTCTCTCTGCGTAGCTACCCTCTACTACTGCGCTTGAGATTGAAGTATTTTGACTTCGTAAGGCTATCATTTCTGAACGTTCTTTTCTGAACGATTCCGTTCCTCGTAAAAAGTCTGATATGGCGTACAGGCCGTGGGAACTAGAGCCGTGAATGTCAGAGTGTGTTACTTCGGTGTTTTGTTGTTTATTGCGGTTGGCGTCAGCTCTATCAGTGATGGCAGCCTTAAGATCTGATGTGGAGTTTTTTAGAGGTACTTTCCTTAACTGGGATCCTGCTCGCACTAGATCTGCTCCACTCATTTCTAATGTGCCTTTTGTCATTTGGCTTGAACCTTTTTCATGTAACTCTGTTGCTACTTTCTTACGTTCACCTCCGTTTTCTGTCATACCCATCTCCTTTGGAACAGAATTCCTATTTTTCTGATAGGGCTTAGCATACATCGACATCTTTGGGTCCTCGGAACTTGACAGTTCCAAGACTTCAGAGCCTGCATTAGTCATTTCTGCCTGACTCTTAGTTAAATCCTGCCTTTTTATTCTATTTGAGGTGCTTTCCTTACTCTCTGGCCGTGAACAAGGACTTTCCGTTTGAGCTTTTCTTGCTTTGATTGCGTCACCCAAATCTTCATATACTTCGCTTTGTTCTGAAACATCGTTACTTTCAGTCAGCAGTTCACTTTCGTAGCCTTGAGCGTTAATCTCCTCAAATACCAGTCTCTTAAACCCTTCCATTGAATTCTTTAATTTCTCTTCTCCATGTAAAATTTTGGACCAATTCTTCTTCTTGTACTTAGATGATATCGTTTGTATTCGTTCAAAACCTTCTTCGTCAAAGACACTATACCGCCTTCCGTGCCTGCTCATTTGTTTTCCTTTTGCTTTACTTGGTATTCCTGATTGCTCTGCTTTCTTGACTCGCTCTATATCGCCTTCTAACGCTCTTGTCAAAACAATTTCCTTTGCCCATCCTGTACGATTATGATTTCGCGCGTGTCGGCGAATGTTTCGAACATACGCCAGCCGCTCGGCAATCTGGTAACCAAATCGTTCAATCTCTTTTTCCCTGGGAGAATTCTTAGAGCGATCTGACATTACTTTCAAAAGATCTCTCAGTCCTGCCTTGACAGACGTGCTCCGGCGTCTCTGGTGATGACGGACTGCAGACGAAGAGCGCCTAAGCAATACATGAATATCCGAGGACCTACACTTATTTGGCTGTGATGGTCCTGAATTTGGGCGGATCTCACTATATATAACACGATACTCTTCTTCCAGCCAGTAAGGGAAAGCCCCATCCAAAACTACTGAAGTTAGATCCTCGCCACTGTCCTTAATAGCCAGGAGATTACTATGAACAGCACGGAAGTTCGGTCGAGCTGCAGAATCATGAAGGCACGGTTTTATAATAGACTGAACATAGAACGGCCAAATATCCAACATAGGTAGCGATTTGTGATCCACACAGACAGCCTGAGTGACTGAGCTCTTTTGCAGCCAGGACCAAGGAACCTTTCTGGCCAGAATCTCCCACATGAGGGCGCCAAAGCTGATTGAAAAATTGGATGTTGGTTTGTGTTAGTGAAATCTGATGTTGAATGGTGGCTATCTGTCTTGTTCTAACTATAGTTACGTACCATAAATTTACTAATAAAAAGGATGAATGGATGCGCATACGACTTGTATTCGACTGGGTCAGGTGTAGTATTCAGTTTCTGAACCGGGATCAAAGTGTTTACCAGTTCCCCTGTCGAAAATGCCCCTCAAAAAGCAGGAGTGGTGGTTTCATGTATGTCCCCTCTTCATGTGCCCGCAAGATTAAGCTGTTTTGAAAGTTGAGAAGAACTCGTACGTCGCTCATCACGCCCCGTTTGGCTACCATCTTACACGTACAGACAAAAACGGCTGAAAGCAATGGACAATTAACTGGTTCTTGGTACGAATCATTTGGCCTTGATTAGACAAGAAAAAAGAATGGTGAAGAAAGGAACAAACCTGTAAACGTCACTCGACATATTGGGAGGCGTGCCTGACAACTGCTCGGGTGCCATCCAGTTCTTTTGGATTGAGCATACGTCGTCCTGAATTTGTTCTTCACATTTAGTCTCTTGTGAATACTCCAAGTTGCCTATCTTTCCTCTAAACTTTTCATGAATTAAAATGGACAAGGAATTAAGAAAGCTGTGCACTATAGAATGGTCGTGAAGGTATGTCATTCCTTCTGCTACATCCAACATAATATGTACCCGTTGGGGTAGGTTTATTTCAGTGTTGGTCTTGTAAAGAAGGTGGTTGAGAGATGCTAATTCAAAATGCTCCAGAACTAAACAGCTGTTTTCAGGATCATAGTCCAGGCATACTGCCATTAGAAGAGTGAATCGCGGATGACGTAGCCAGCTGAAAGAAAAAATGAATTAAATTATTGTAGTTCAAATTATTCAGTTTGCACATCTACACACGTCAGTGGATAAAGAAAGAATGTCTTATTTACTCCAGAGCGTACGCGAAGGTGAAGATGAACTCAACTCAACTCAACTCAATTGGCCTGCTACCAGTTTATGGTTCTTTTGGTAGAGCACTGCAACGCTAACGCATCCGCGGGAGCCATGAGTTAAATTCCCTTTAAGCCCCTACATTTTGTTCGGGTTGATTTGCAAACGCTTTTATTGTCATCACAGCAACTGAATGCTTCTAGGGTATCTTCATTTAAACTAGTATCAAGTGCACACAGCTAGACGTATCTTCTATTGCATGTAAAGAAGGCCTGAGACCGACGTAGAGGGCTGACTGTGGTTGAAAAACGGTGTGAGTAGACTTCTAGCGGTCCCTCTTTTTCCCTGATTTAGAGAGGGGAGTGCACCAGCGCGCGAGCGTCGAGAGGCGAAGTCGCGAGACGCAAGAAAGGAGGGCAGCAACGAGCGTGGTCATTTTTGTGTCTCGCGCGCTTCGCTCGAAAGACTAAGAAAAAAAAGGAGACTGCTCGTGGTCTACGGTGTCAGTGGATCAGTCAAATATTTACCTAAGTAGATCTGCCTCTTTCATCAGAAGCTGCTTCATACTTTCTTTGCCCTTAAAGTGCTTCACTGTCACGGGTGTGGAAAACCACAGTGCATTTTGTAGGGTCATGTGGGGCAGATCATCCAGCAATTTCATTTGAGGCGCTTTTAACTGGTCACCTGTTATTTGAGGCACAGCAGCTGACAACTCTGGAAAGGAATGGTTGCTGTCTTCCCCCTAGAAGATACAAATATATGTTTATATCTGTACAGCCGCCCCCTTCCCTCTGAAACAAACTCAGGGGGATTTTGTTGGAGTGGGGTGGGTGTCTGAACACACGCTAGGTGTAGCGGGAAAGCATTCGAAATACCGCTTGAGGTCAAGCTAAGCACGAATAGTGTTTTAACTAAATTGAAAAAAATTACCTCTTGCCCATCTTCATCTGTTGGTTCCAAGAAATCACGTCTATCGTCAGTAAGGTCTTTGTTTGTTAAGTGACTTACAAACTTAATCAATTTTTTATGGCGCGTTAATCGGGCGGACTCGATGGCGCTTTCTGTCTGAAGAGTGGAAACTTTTCCCAGTGAGCCTCCATGTCGGACCAACAATCCCAAGCATTCAAGATTTTTGTTTAGACAGGCTGCATTCACAGGGGTACAGCCTTCCTTGTTTACTCTGTATGTGAAAAGTGACAGAAAAATAAAGGGTGATAATAAAACTGTTTAAGTCGACTATTAGCGTGAGCCACAAACGGACAGCCAGTTGAAATGAATATCTCGCTGTATACGCAGTATTGTTTTACCTAAAACACGTCTCTAACAACTCCTGAATCATTTCGTAATTTTGTGGTCATATCAAAAGGGGTGATTATTTTTGGTAGCGACCTAGCGAAATATATTTCCAGTTCGGTTAACTATTGTTAACTGGCGTTTGCTGCTTAGAGTAAGTACCAGCAAGCGCTTCGAAGTAAAATGCGCTCCTCTCACGTGTCTCCCTCGTGCGCCCCGTTCTTCTACGCAAGCTATTTGCTACGTCATTCATAAAACACATGAAGTGTAATTAGCTACTTTATACATGCATCTTATAAAGGAAGACTCCCAAAGAACAGTCACACCCCGACTGACACGTCCATATAGTAATATCAGTTTTGTCACACGGAGAAGTAGCAGTCAGGACTGCTCCTCTTCTGAGGAGATTGCTGGCTATCGCATGGATGCTAATGTTCAGGAGGAGAAGTTATCTTGAGTAAAGTGTCTTGTCTCAGGACGCGACTCAAAAAGAGCGCCATTAGGTCTTCATACCAAATGGTATTACAACCTTTTTTTTTTCAAGGTTACGTTGAGAGCGCTGGCGAAATTGTCCCCTCAATCCTTATGTAACTTATAAAATTAGCTAAAACTTTAGCCGTCCAGCTGAAACTGGACTAGCTATATAAATTCTTTCTCAAGGATAACAACCCAGGGCTTACCAAGTATACCAATGGGTTCCCTATGGATATAGCCTGTAACTGCATTACCTGTTTGGGTCTGCTCCGCGCTCTAAAAGATATTTCACGCACTTTCGTCGATCGCGACATACAGCATAGTAAAGAGCTGAATTTCCTGAACTTTCACAAGCATCCACAACAACGCCATTTTCAATACAACGCTTTACTTTCCGTAGATTTCCTTTGAATGCGTAATTAATCAAATTTACGGCCATTTTATCCAGTGATGTGCCGAATTATTATTGGCGGATGGTAGAGTCGTAGTTCCCGTAAAATGTAGGAATTACAATTTTGTCTCCTTGATGCAATATTAGAAACGACGATACTGTATTTTTAACTCTGTCCGCGCGCCTCTTTTTTTAATTAAAAACTGAAATGATTTGTGACATCAGAAGATATCCACAATTAGAAAGTTTATTTTTCTGAATCAGAAAATCATTTTAATCGATACCGGGCCAAGCAAAAGTTATCATGTACACTGTTTAACCGACTGAATGTACATGTAAGCTTGAAGAACTGCATTAGCAGTGAAGAAACTTTGTGGCTTTACACTAAAAAAACTACTCGTAATGCTCGCGCAGTGCGACGTGCACAGGAGTTGTCACAAGCCATGGTGAGCAGCAGGCAAAGCTTCCAAGTATCCTAAAAAATTTTTTAATAACAATTCTGTTTTCTTTCCTGATACGACATGATTATGGGCTGCTCGCGTACTTCAACACCAACCGCTCTTGTAGTATTACTGTCGCAATGGAGCTGATCTGAAATCAGCGTAGTAAGGCAGCAATACGGCCAAATCTCCTTTAAGAACAAACTGTAGTTAATGCGCAGAGATGAAATTAGCACACAGAGACCTTAAACTCATTGTGGGGTAGTAATTCCGGGGGGGAATATGAAAGGGGTAGGGATGCTCGTCGGAAATTTTGAATTAAACCAGTAAAAGAGACCGATCTTGGCGTAGCCCAAGCTTTTTTGACCCCTGAAAGAGACCATGTTAAAACACAGACAATGCACACATTTTTATATTTTTTCACGCGCAACCTTAAGCAAGACCTTCACGGCTAAATGTGATGGCGTTTTGCTCAGACACCCTAAGTGAGACCAAAATCCGAAATTTACACCCCTAAGCGAGACGACAAGCATCCCCACCCCTTTCATATGCGGAGTGCCTCCCCCGGGTAGCAATCATGAGATCACCAATCGAAACAGCAGCGCGTGGGGTGGGGGGGGGGGGGAGCGGTGCTGGGAGCCGGAGGCCTCAGCTTTGAACTCTCTCCTTCTCTTTGCCCTTATAACTACCACATGGCATAGAAATGTCTTTTTTGTTTCGCCCAAAGTATAATTGTGGAATATTTGCAATTCAGAATTTAGTGTCTTGCTGTGGATTCAGATTTCACATTTCAGTAATCGCTAGTGAATGCTGTACCATGAACGAACGTTGAGGTAGCTTTAGGATCGGCTGAAAAAAAATAGTTCGGCAATCACAGCCACTATATCAGCCGCAACGACTTTCAAAGATCGTAAAAAATCGCCCAATCATTCAAAACGTTGATTTTTTAACGATCCTATCTTTAAGAAAGCAGGCGGGAAAACGACGCCGGGAAGTTCACAGGGAGCATAAGATGGCGACAGTAACTGTTTGCACTGTTTGCCGTACCAAACCCAAGCAACCTTAAACTTGCTTACCCTCTTGAAACAAATATATACGATCTGTCAAAATACTTTATTTTATTAACACTCACTAGCTTATTTACTACACACTAATCTCATCTTTAAGTGAGGGAAATTTGGGGCAGCTCTTCGCTAAGTTTTACTTTGTAAAAAAGTTATATAAACTCGCAATATTTAGGAAAGTATATTCAAACCATATTTATCAAATGGCAAACATTAAAACTTTATGTGATCTGAGCATAAAATCAAAGCACTCTTCACCCTATTTCACGCGATTGCACTGTCGATGCAACCATTGTTAAAATTCGCACAATTTCCTTCACTCTAGAAGAGCACTTTGAAAAAAAGCTACGAAGTCGCAAGCTTGTAGAAACCAAATTTAAATTATAATTTAAAATTACTGCTTTAAGTGCACATATCTTAAGTGATACCACTTCTCCTACCATGTTCTAAAACCGTTTTCAGTATCTATTCAAAGAGCCGTCCTAATGCTTTCCAGTTTTGCCAGCCGTGTTCCTTTTTGGCTCTTCAGTGCTAATTTTTCTTGTGTTAGTTTCTAGTTTAACTCTGATATTTCAATTCCAGAGGACCAAATTATGATGCCATATTTTTCACTCAAAAGTTTGGAATTTATGAACGAGATCCTACGCTACAATGCTACAATCCAAATTAACCCCTTTGGTAGAATTTTTGTACGGTACTATTCAGTTTCTAAGGATTTTACCCCTCAAAAATTTGAAAGTGTGCGGAAACTTTTGCTTTGCTGGCGAGCTACTGTATCATGGGTGAAAGGATTAAAATAGAAATTTTGATATTTCAGTCAACTCTGTTATCGATTGTAAGAACTGAAATACCCTGAAATTGCTTATCCTAGGTCCTTTAAGGCTTATTTCTAGAACTCAATTCTTAGTGTGCATTTGAGGTGAAGACGACACGCCCAGTAGCGCCATAATGATGTGCACAAAAATGTGCAGTGACATTAAGCTTGTCGAGGCTTGCTTTGAGTAACAAGTTGACCTTTATCGTATTCCTTAACAGCACGCACCCACATTGAAACAACGTCGAGCCTTAGGTGGACTGAATTTCATAGAAATCACTGCATTTTATGACCCCAAGCGTCGAGTTCACTGGAATGCGGGATTGGTCAACATCATAGCAACCCATAAAGTGGAGGGGCTCGAGCGACATCATTATACTTTGCCGCGATTGTAAAAAAGTTTTAAGTTTTTCACAATTGTGGAAATACTATGATTTCATAAAACGGATGCCATAGAAATTATTACTATATAACCAAACGTGCACTTAAGAAATTCATCAATGCTTTAAATAAAAATTAAGGGCCAGTTGTTTAAACGTAGCTTAGCCTGCGTTTAAAAAAAACGCGTTCTAAGCCATTTTCATTTTGCCCAACGGTTTTATCTAAACACCATTTATTATGAAAGTTTTATGAAAGCATATAGAAAAGCATTTTTAAAAAAAACACTATGGAAGAGACCTGGAGGTCTAAAGATTTGTTAAACCGCGGCTTGGGTTAGACTTCGTTTAAATAACCAGCCCCAAGAATTATAAGAGTTATAGCAATGCCCTTGCTAGATTAAGTGTTCCTGATTTTAAAGCAAATTCTACTCAAAAGAACTAATTGAGCGCTATCATTGCCGTTTTCCTTTATGGTCTTCCTTAAACCGAAGAGGAATCATCGTTTTCCTTGTTTTGTTCTGCTGTCTTGTTCACTTGTGAATCGTGATGCTTCTTCAGCCAGATTAGCCACTTGCTCGGATTTCCAATCAGATAAGTGCTTTTCAGGGAACTGGGGATAGAGCCTCGTACCTGTGTAATTAACGTGATTTTCGATGACTGGGTCGCATCGTGGTATGGACGAATTATTGCACCGCAAATGCCAGTGTCCAACCTACAGAAAAAAATAGATGGAAAAGCCAATAGGCAAAGTATATCAAGGTATTACACATAAGTATTTATGGGTAAGGCTATTCAGATTTGCAGTAAATAAATTTTCAAGAGTGACAACAACACAGTTATTCAAGAAACTTTTCATAAGTCTTTCGTTTTTCAAAGCAAACTTCGTCCACAACCACCTTCCAAGCAGCCTCCTCAAGCACCAGTTGGATCAAATTTTAATCACGGGACGCTGGCTACTGTAAGGTCTCAAAAATCAAAGGCTTTAGTTTGGCTAGCTAACTGGTTTAGTGTGTGTGTGTATAGGGTACATTAAACGCCACTGAAATAGACTACACAATAGGCCGTATTCTTGTGCAGGTAAAGCACCCGCAAACGGTCAAACGAATGGTGTGACGCCCTACGGATCTGCGAGGCTCGCGCGCTTAGCGCGAGAATCTCACGCCTTGAAAACTGATTTTCAAATAGAGAGCTTGTTTGGCAGTCTACCAATGACGGGGGCTCCTTCTAAGTGTTCCATGTTATGCATTGAGTGAGATAAATCCGTTTTGTCCTCACAACAATCGTAAAGGTTATAAAAACGGTTTTGTCACAAGAGTGGGTTCTGCCCGCCACAAATTCTGCGACAATTTCCTCTAACAAAGTACAGCATCAAGCGTCCTGGCCCTAACGGTTACTTTACTTTAATACGGTTCCAAAGTTGTCACAAAAACTGCTCGGACAAAAGTGTCTTAGCAAACCTCATGACTGTGAGTTTAGTGTCCTCCCCAGGAACACTCGGATGATTTGCTGATTTCCAGGCCCACGCGTAATACGGCTCTTCGTCTTCGCGATCCAAACTGGCCAACACCAGACAACGATTCTTTTTATTGTGAGAACTGCAGAAAAAAAAATCAGTTTAGAAATCAGAATTTTAGTCGGTTGATTTGAGAAATTTCAACACACCATTGCTTTTTTTTTTAGGGTTTAACAAGAAGTTGGGATTGCAAGTACAGCAAAGTGATCTACAATGTCACAAATAAATGCGTCAGGTTAAAGCATGAAAAATAGACCCGGGGGTACTCCCTTATATTAGCCATATGGGTATGTGCCGCCCCAAAGAGTAGGGTTTTGGCGCCGTTTTGGTCTGAAAACGGGTATACATTCGGTCTGGAATCGGGTATGGTTTACAAGGGAACTACAGTAGATGAATAGAAAAGAAAGAAACCTTTTTGTTGGCGTTCTAATCTCGGCAAAGATGACATAATTTCTGTCAATGTAAACACGTTTGTTGCGTTTTGTGACCACCTCCAGGTCGGAAAACGGGTATGAATTTTAGAGGCCAGGTCTGAAAACGGGTGTGGAAAATGACATTTTTTTGGTTCAAATAGGGTCAGGATTCGGAGAACCAGGCGACACACCCCTACCAAGAATTCCCAGGAGGTACCCCGGAAAAACAGATCATGTACATGGAGTAAGGATGTATTCACCATTTTAGCACTTTGAAGTCACCCATCTGATCAAGGAATGAAACGCCATCGAATGTTTTGTCCCATTTACCACGCTCGTCCCAGTCAGACAATAAATCGATGGCTAAAAAGGAAAAAAAAATAAAACAGTTAGGGCACGACAAGACAAAGGACTGCGCTTTCTCTGGCGCACTCTATCACTCTAACCTGTTAATGAAGAGAATAATGCTGTGCGTGTTGACTCTGACTTAAAGGTCTCTTATATACCTGAGACAATAGAGGCGTTGAGTGTTTTTGGACAATTTGATTGCCGTTCAGAAATATAGCTATTCCTAAAGTCAAGGGATAATACTATCCAGCAAGGTGAAATGTATCTAACATGTTGCAAGATGTTTGAAAAACAATTTGTTGCCAGACTTTTTTTTTTTGGTTTTTGTTTTTATTCTTTTTTAATTACTAAAGTGAAGGGTAGGAAATAAAATTAAAGTAAAATACGGTGTTTTAGAACTTCCTGGAAAAAGGAATTGAATGTTGAAAGTTTGTGAGATTAATTAGTTTTTAACTCAATCATGCGAAAGGGAATTTCTTTTGGTTACAATAGTCGGCAGCTTCGAAGAATCAATGGTTTGAAAACTTGTAATTCTGTTGTAGAAAGATGAAATGAAACCTTACCATCTCTGTACGGAACATCTTTCAATATCATAATAGCCTGTAGAGAATCAAGGAGCACTGATTAATCCACTTTGCAGTTAACTTAGCTTACTCGGTCATTTTATGAAATAACCACTGGCCCCTTGCCCGGGATACCATTGAGGTTTTTCTCGTGCGCGCGGAGTGTCAAAGTAGTAGCATAAGTGAAGTAGAGACCTTTAGATTCTGAGACGAGATCGACTACGAGTAAGAGATTTTCTCAGTAGTAAGTACTGCTCGCGCGTGAACCAGCATCATTTTGGCGGGAAAACGTGACAGCCGTCGTCATTCTACTACGAGTTTTAGCGAGAGTGTCCCAAGTTATCAGATGTTAGAAGTTTTAGAATTTTGCAATCGGGAGAGGGCTCAACCTCCTTCAATAACGATAACAGCGCTAACTTTACTGGTGAAAAAAAGTACAGTGAAGAATTCCGAGGTGTCTCTTTTTTGAAAATACGCGAACAAACTTTAAATCAAATCTCGTCCTCTTAGTCGTTCTTGTCCTCGAATCTAAACGTCTCTATTATACGGAAACTCAACATCAGTTCTTGTGACCAGGAATTTACTGCAGCCACTTCTGCTTGTTGTTAAACCCCGTTCAGATTAATTCAATCAAAAGACTGCATTTCTTCATAGAGGGAGGTCGTCACGGCTTTAGTTCCTAAGGCCAGACAGATAGATAGATAGATAGATAGATAGATAGATAGATAGATAGATAGATAGATAGATAGATAGATAGATAGATAGATAGATGGATAGATGGATAGATGGATAGATGGATAGATAGATA
>BOPM01000186.1:242077-266721 GCA_022179025.1 Porites australiensis
TCACATAGCGCGAATGTGTTCCGCGTGGATGACCCACGCTCAGAGCCACGCGTCCTTCACGAATTGAGGCAGAAAAAAATAGCGGGAGACGCGAAGAGCAATATTGGTATTCGTTTTGTCGACGAAAACGACTAAAGAGAGATTTCTGCCAAAGCTGTGTCAGCGAAACGGAAATTAAAAAAGAATCGCCCTTCCTTCTCTTGTATAGAGCTAACAGTGCAGCAGGAAAATCCTTAACACAGTGAATATTCTCTCAGGATCATTTATAATTTACAGTTTGAAGAGAACAATTTCTGGTTTGATATTAATTCTTTTATTAGTCTTTTATTATTCAACAAAAATAACACTTGGCGTCCTATAATAATAACAATAATAATTTAATAACTTCTAGAGCGCTTTTTTTACATTCACTGATCAACAGCGCTTAACAACTTAAAAAAACAACAATAAAATTCAAATTTGTAAAACTAATTACATGTGCATGAATATTACTTGCTACTTGCTTTATTGCACAAACGACCGGTTTCAATTTACCGGCGAAATTTCTCATTTTATTAAAGCACTGAGGTTACGATAAGTTCGAGTTAAACTGATTTCACGGGTTGTCAAAGAGTCGAGCAATTCCCTTTTTCCAGGTGAGCGCCCACTCATTTCGCTTCAATATTCAGAAATGCTTTCGATCTCTTTACGCTTTCATTGCCTTTCGCCCGACATGTTTTGCCAGGCGTTTAGTCACGCGAAACCTCTACGAAACATCCACGCAGAGCGCGAGGTAACTTTATCCCGATTCTAAAAATAACTCGAGATGAATTACCTATGGAATAGGGTGTGTATGGGGGATGCCCTCTCTGTCCCCTTTATCCTCTCTTGTCCAGCCGTAAGGGCGAACGACGTTTATCAGCGACACAAGTCAACCGGGTGAACATTTTTTTAACCCTTCAGTCAAGATTTTGAACAAATTCTTGGGCAAATCCTCAAGACACTTAGCAATGCCAATTTGGTAGCGTCAAGGCATGCCTATAGAGAAAAACGGTTCACTTCCGGTTCACGTGAGTCGCTCAAAAACGTCGTTTTTTTAACCACACCGAATCAAAGATGTGAAAACTGGTAATAACAGTATTAGTCAATTAACATACCCTCTGCCATCTGTACTGCGGGATCGGCAGGTAACAAATGATCACAGCGAGGCTGACTTCTATACGGTATTGAAACTTCTTTCACAAAGGAGGGTTCGGACTCACACCTGTGCAGCCTGTCTCTTGAATCCTGGTGCCTTGTGCGCGTTATTGTTGTACTCACTGAGATAATCCGGGTGGTTTGAGATATTTGCGAAGAATCCTTTGGAAAAAGAGAAACTTTTCATCGTAATCGGGCAGCCATATATTAGCGTACTATATTGTGGTGAGCCCTTAAATTAGGATATGGTTACACTTTGTCAGATCGCTTTTTTCGCAGGAGCAAAAATCATTCCGGTATATAGTGTGATATAGTGTCATATAGTGTGAACAGCCAAGAAACAAAATCGCGTGAGCTAGACCAAGGTAGGTTACTTTTCTGCAAAATGGGATTTGATAGAAGTGATTAAGGCGCATGCGCGAGGACGCGTACGACCAGCTTGTTTGTTCACATACCAACTTGGAATGTTTCGATACCTAGGCATTTTAAAGTAAGAATCACTTTCACGAGCGTCACAGAGACCGATGGTAACAGATATCGCTCGAGCTGGCGTTTCGTGACAAATGATCGCCGGTAACGCCTTTATGACTGTTGAGATAGTTTTAATACCCTGCTTAAACAGGGAAACCAATAGAGGTGTACCTTTTCATCCGGGTAAGGAGACTTCTCTTCTTTCCTCACAATGGGTTCAGGACTTGTTTTGATGAAAACATTTGGTTCGCTGTAAGATGTATCGCTCACTGACGACCTTACTGAATCATCGTCTATGTTAAAAAATAAATAAACAAACAAACAATGAAATAAAGTTAAGTACAGTGACATGTTTGGCGAATAAAGGGGGCACATAGCGTTGGAGATGAATAAAATAGCGTTGGAAATGAATAATTATAACGCAAATTGCAATCAGCAGACAAAGAGTAATTTCTTCCCGAAATTTGGGGCGCTTTCCATTTACGAAAAAACCCCAGAAATTTCGGTGGTAGCAAAAGTGGAATTTCTGATCGGTAAAAAGTTGTTCCATTTAGTCGTAAACCCCGGTACGTGGCCGGGTGCCCGACCGTGGACCTGGAACTGGTACAAACTACAAGAAACGTCAATGGAACACGACATTCCGTTCGGAAATTCCAACCGGGAAAACGGGACCACCTTTTTAGATTTTCCACTTTTTCTGGGAATTTTCCAGTGGGACGAACCGACGAAACGTGTTCCATTTACCGCCGAACCGGAAATTCCGGAAATTTTGACTAAATGGAAAGCGCCCCTGGTGTCTAAAAAAACCCCAATTACAACTTGAACGCCGAAGAAAACGTCACTCCTCGCTCCTTCAAATCACTTTTAAAAATTCGTTGGGTTTTCCGAGTCACGTGTCGAAATTCGTTGAGAAGCGTTCATGCTTACAAACGAATTAAATGTTTATATATGAGCCATTCACATTCCCCAGAAAAGTTGTAAAATACACGTGTGTGTCGTCCTCATTGCTTTGGCCGACGTCATGGCTACTTAAATTCCTTAGAACTGTTAGTGATAACAACAAATCAAAGCAGTGGGGAGGGTAGGGGAGAAAAAATACCCATAAAGATAGCGCTGAGGGAAGAAGCGAAGCCAGGGCTGCCGTACGTGGGACGTCCCAGTTCCCGTCCAGACCAAAACCTGCTAGCGCCGGACGCATGGTCCCGTAAATACACTACTGGATTGCTTATTATAATTAGGGCCGGATAATGAGGATTGTAGTTCACCGTTGAATTGTTCGTTCGTTATATACTTGTTCACGCTCATTAACGTTTGAGCTATATACTAAGTCATTAGAGGTTACTCAGTACATTGTTATCATTACTATGATTACAGTGTTATAATTAGTTCTATTATCATCATTTTCGGTTATTATTATTATCATTATCATTATCATTATCATTATAATGATCATTATCATTATCATTATAATCATCATCATCACGACCAACATCATTATTGTTATTTCTAAATTGAGACGGTCAAGTTTCACAGCATTAGTGAAGCCCAGAATGGGATCAGTACTTTATGGCAAACTTATAGCTGAGGCATAAAAAAGGAAGGGTTTGCTTCGGCTGGAAGAATTCCCCCGTAAAAATCTCTGTAGGCGAGTGATGACCCCGAAAGCTAAAGTTACCAATGCAAGGAGCCCAATCGTACAGGAGCGTTCATCGACAACTTGAGAGTGTCACAGCGCATTAGATATTCAGCCTCATTTTAGATTTCTAGATCTTTTCCCAAAAAAATTCCTTGTGTTCACAACCGTCGGTATAATCCACTATGGCAATTGATCGTCTAAGCTTCTTGGTTCTTACTTCCGAATTTCTTGAACTCGCTTCACGCAGCATTGATCTCATCCGCCATTGCTGGAAATCCAACTCCGCTCTGATTGGCTAAGAGTAATTTTGGCGCGAAAGATAAATCTATAAATCTATAAATCTATAAATCTATAAATCTATAAATAGCCTGAAGACCTGATATGCTGTGACCCAGATCTTAAAAGAGAAATAAACCTTCCGTATACTCTTGGGCGCCTTTCATTTCCTATTTACAATATTTTTTTGTTTTTTTACAGTTGATACCTGGTATTTCATTTCTCTCGCCGTTTATAAACATCCATTTAGTCTCGAAGCTTTTACTGTCCCTTTTTTTCCTTTGTCTTTCTTTAAACGAAGCTCTGTCTTCTCTGCTTCTCAAGTCTTCTTCGCTCTGTCGCCGGTAAATATCCCCACTTCGCCTTCTTTCCGCTTGTTTCAGTTTCCATCTCTCCCTTTCCTCGCGCCGTCTTCGTTCCTCCTCTAGTCGCGCTCTCTCCTCTTCTTCAATTCTCTTTCGTTCGATGGCATCTAAGCGTTTCTTTTCGTCTTCTTCAAATCTCTTCCGATCAATACTCAGTCGTTTCTTTTTCTTGCTCTCTATCTCTTTCTGTCTTTCCTCCTCTTCTTTTTTCTTCTTTTCTTCCATTGTTCGTCGCCATATCTGTTCCTCTTCTTCTCGTTTTTTTCTATCTTCTTCCATGCGTTGTCTTTTCCCTTCAAGAGACAGCCTCCGCCGCCTTTCCTCTTCCTGGCGCTTGCGATCAGCTTCTTCTTGTTTTTGTCTCTCTCCTGCCTCCCGCTTCAATCTCATCTCCTCTAGATACTTTTGTCGCTCCTCTTCCTCCTGTTTTTGCCTTTTGTCTTCCTCTTGTCTCAGTCTTTCTTCCTCCTCTCTTCTCTTTTTTTCGGCTTCCCCCTTTCGTTTTCTTTCCTCTTCTTCCCTAAGCAAACGATCCTGTTCTATCTTCTGCATTCTCCATTGGAGCCTTCTTTTCTCTTCCTCAATAGCTGCTTCCCTATTTGGCGCAGGCATAATGGTGGTTCTAGATATACGTGTAACCGTTTCAGGCTCTTCCCTCCTTTTGACACGTAACTCCGATTTAAACTCTCTTTCTGCTTCCTCCTGAGCGTGTTCGCTTTCTTGAAGCTTCTTCCTTTCTTCTTCGAGGCGTTTGCGCTCTTCGTCCTTGAACTTCTTCAAGTCTTCTTCGATCTTTCGAGGTGTTTCCACTGCTTTTATCCAGCCCTCTTCCTTCTTCTTTTTCTCCTCCTGTCGATTTTTAGCATTGTTCTCCTTATCGTTTTCTAGCGCAGATAGATCAACGTTAGTAACTACAACATTAACTCTCTTATTCCACCTCTCTTCTCTCTCTTTTTTAAGCTCCTCGAGTTTTCTCATTTCCTCTTCCATGCGTTTCTTTCTTTCCTCCTCCCGTTTCTTTCGTTCTTCTTCTCGGTTTTTCATAAGCTCTTCCTCCCGTTTACGCCGGTCTTCCGCCCGTTTTCTCCTTCCTTCCTCTAACACAGCCTCCAGTTCCCTATCTCGCCTTTTTCTTTCCTCTTCCCACTTTTTATGTTCTTCTTCCCATTTAAGTCTCTCTTCTTCTCGCTTCTTCCTTAGCTCTTCATCTCTTTTTCGTCTCTCTTCCTCTTTCTTTCTTCGCGCATTTTCTTCTTCCATCCGTTTTTGTTCCTTTTCTTCCCTTCTGCGTTTTTCGTCTTCCTCAAGAATGGCTGAGATCGCATCCATCCGTCGACGATGCTCCTCTTCTATTCTCGAGTACTCAGGACTTTCTATTCTCTCTTGCTCTTCTTCTGGTCGTTCTCGATGCTCAGTTTGATCTTCTCCGTCTGGTTTTTCACGTTGCTGCATCATCCGTTCTTCGTCCAGAACTAATTTTACTCTCGCCTCGGCTTCCATGCGCTCTTTATCCATGTCGTCTTTGGATGACCTTCTCTTGCCTTCTTCTTGCTCGATTATGATCTGAATTTCTTCCAGTCTATTTTCCTGTTCTTCTTCTTTTCGCTGCCGTTCTTTCGCTTCTCTTATGATCTTTTTCTCCTGCTCCTTCAGTGAGTTTTCATCTTGTTCGGGTTCTTCATTTTCGTCAACATGTGTAGCGTCCGCTGGCACCGAAACGTCTGTAAACAAAGAGATTTGCATGAGCGCTCGTCACTGTTGAACAAAAGGAACGGAGTAAGACACCTGCTGCCACCAAGTGGAGGGAACCGAATCGTAACAACAAAAGAATAGTTATTTCTAATTTTCCGTCGGTTTTAATTCGAAAAACATTACAAGTTATATTTTCAAAGTACGAGCCTACTTCAAATATTGTGAAATACTGTTACATAAAATAAATCAGATACTTACAAAAATAAATAGCAGCGCTTAACCGCAAACGGCCTTAGAAGTTAGACTGGTAGCCTACTGGGCAACTGGATTGTTTATCTTTTTAGACAAAACGCAAAAAGAAAGAAAGAAATTCATATTTGAATACGATGGCAAGTTTGTGGGGCAATACTCCCGCAGGTAACGGTATCATATTATAATGAATTCTGTTTTGGCTTTCCAAGTTTATTTTTTAGCTTTGTACACTGATCTAATCCGCAGCTTTTTGAAAATCTATCGCCGGGGTATCCTTCTTTTCATTTATGGTCTGTTATATATGTAGATTTGGCAAAAACACAAAACCGCAGTGGCTAGAAAAAAACGAGAAAAAAACATAACATTCTGATCATGTAAGACACAACTTTCATGCAGATTATTTATTTGATCCACACTTACCACTTTTAAAAGTGAATCTGTTCCATGTACCAAATAATAAAAGCGATTAGAGGCGAACTCGCGTTTAAAGTGTTCAGAGAGCAAATAAGTGAATTATAATACAAATCATTAAGACTAATGCAAATGAGTCTGGCAGCTACAATGGCAAGGAAAATATTGATTATTTTACACGAATAATCTCTGTGAAGAACCTGTCCATCTATAAAGTAAAATCTTGAATTAAATTTACATTTCTGCAAATTATATTGCGATTCCAGTTTGCATATTTTCTGAAGAAAAGCAAATCGTTGATGAGTGCTTGATAAAGTCTTTTTAAATACACAAGAAGGGAAAGTTAAAACGTTTTACGATTTTAAACATAATCGATAAAAGCGCTCGGAAAAGATACATTAATTCTTAAATAATGCTCCTTGTCAATATTTTTAAGTTACCACTTATTTTATGTGTATAAGATTTAAACCATGCAGTCAAAAAAATTTTAAGTTAGACCACTATTGTTAAGGTAAAACTGAACAAAATTTAAAATTATAATTTTATAATTTCCTGTACACAGATGTGCGATGTAGTTGAGCATTACCGGTTACCTCACAAATAAAGCCCCTCCTAACAAAACAGAGTTTGTCTTTGAATGATATGCTTTTTGACAAAGCTTTTTTTATCAAATTATGATTGAGACAAAGAGTTCTTAAATTCAGTGCAACTTATAAAGCCCAATTTAGAATTAGCTGACAGCTTATAAGCTAGCCGATGATCCTCTCTGTGCTCTTTTTGCGCTTGGCTTTGTGAGGTGGAAAGATCGCTAAGAGACCTTGCTCGTTACTGTTTTCCATATTTTGGCAACTGAGTATGTAGAAACAAACATTACCTTAAATATTACTGGGTTCCAAAGCCGTATTATCAAATATCATGCAGTGTACAAACTGTATTTAAAAAGTGCGTTTCCCAGTTGGTTTGTTTGCTTACTTGATTTCCGAACATGCAATTTTAATTGAACAGTTGGCTTTTAGTTGCGCATGCGTATCGACTCCAAAAGTTCTTTTTAAAAAAAAATTGCGAAAATTATTCCGACAATAAATACACGTTTTTAAGGATCGCAAAAATAAGTTCCCTCAAATCCCTCTTCGCCAAATTAAATTTTCGCATAAAATTTGCGGGGCACTCTTCACAAAAAACTGACTGATATGATGGCCTGAAGGTTTTGGCTAGGTAGAAGATGGATAACACACAAAGAGACATTTCCAGTTGCTTCTAATTATAAAAACATGTTTTACCTGCTATAGTTAATTCACGTGTTATCTGGCCATCATCTTCACTTGTAGAAAACCATCTCTGGCAGGGAAATTCAACTGTTTCTCCTGTCTTCGGATCCTCAACAGTTACCTGAAAAGTACAACGGTACGAAAAGTAAATAAATAAACAAATAATAGGAGGAAGGTATGTGGTAAATAAAGGATCCAAGAATATTAGGAATATCCAGGCAACTTGCCTTGTCTAAAAACCATGCTGCACCAAAACCAGTATTGTCATGTCCAATTCTTATCTTGTTTAGGCGCCCAAGATGCGTTGCACAAGTCAGTGTGAATGAGTCTTTTCTGCGAAAAAACAAATGAAGGTGGATTAGTTATGGACGAAGTAAGACCGAAAGATTTACCTGGAAAATAACAACGGAATTACTCTCTCTTATTGTAACACTAAGTAACAACATTTGCATCAGAACAGAAATGAAACATAAAAAAAATATACATAAGCTTTACGCCGCATTACTCTGTTAGAAGTGATACAAGAAACAGATGGTGAAATAAATCTGGTGCTACTACCTGCCCGCTTAGTTCCGAGTTATAGGCGCAGAGAAAAGGATATAAGCGCCTGTCTAAGAAAGTAGCTATTACCAACTTCAGTATCAAACTGTGGACATGTATTACCTCTCTTCATTGACGTTAACATTTTACCCTCGAACTTTGTATATTATTAGACTATATCAGTAATGTACCTTCTGGCATTTTAAATCTATTCAAGAGCCTATTGTGGCTCTTGATCTATTTCAAAAAAACAAGTAGTTGTCATTCTTACAATACAAGAGCATCGGCTTTAGGAAATTTCATGTTAACAGTTCCGATCTAGAATTACTGATATAAATTGAATTCAGATGATACCTATATTGATACGCCCACCTTGATTGCAAAAGTTAATAAAGTTAGTAAAGTTAGCTAAAAAGGTCGAAAAATAAATTCTTGCTTATTAGTCTGTAGTTTTACAATTCATTTGTTTAATTCTTTTTTTCTTTATTGTGTTATCTAGTCCTCATCCATATTACGATTTTTATTTCATTTCTTTGTAATTCATAAACTTTCCTTAGTTGGCCTTAGTCTTAACATAATATTTTGCACTCACTCTCCCACCTCGAATAGCCTTGCTAGCTTCGGCCAGTGCTTCTGTAATATTATGTGCTTATTAATAAAGTTTGTTTGTTTGTTTGTTTTAGTTGCTTTGCAAAAGCGAAGATAAAAACAACGTTGCTGCACTTTATTTTTGGAACTCCCTGACATCGCACAATCTTTAGTTTTTCGTTGACAAATTATGACTAAATAATTTAACGAAACCTTTCTATAGGTCAGTTAGTCCAACAACACTAAAATGCTGTTAAGCGTTGTTCACAGTCAAGGCCAAAAAGGCTAACCAAATAGAAACCAAGTGTAACAAAGAACTTTTATAAGCCTTTTAAATCATTGCACTGCATTAACAAGGCCTGAACCAGTACTGTTCAATTCGACTGCACACAGATTTACGCATTCAAAATGTTCAGTGACTTTTCAATAGGCGCTACCCACAATTTAAAACAATTCGAAAGAGAAACGAAAGTTCTATTCGGGGTGAAAAAATTTCAATCGAGCAACTATTAATTTGCATGCATTTGTTTCGAGAAGTATGTGAAGAAAAAACAAATCGTATTGTTTAAATAATAAATTATGATTAAAAGGTAATCCCTTACTGTCCAGTTTCAAAATTGTTCTTGTTGTTGTCCAACTTTCTTTCACCAGAGTCACCATCTTCTCCAAATATGGTAATCAAGACGTTGGCATCGGTCCCAGCTCCCCACTTGTCGCCAGTGTAGATGTGAACCAAGTAATCGTGACCTAAAGTTACGACTTCAATTACTCAAATATATTTCGCAAATGAAGTAGAAGCCTTGTTCGCTTTCAGACATTACAGTTGTAATAATGGTACGTTTGTCTTTACGTCCCAAAAATTTGACTTTTGAAAATAGAATTATTAAGGACGTCTTCGTTTTTCCTAATGATGAAATACTATGAGCATTCTTCTCCCTCAACACAATAAGAGATTACTAAGAGTTAAAGTTATAGTTTAATCATAAATTTAAAAGAAAACTTACATTTTTATAAACAAAATGACTCTATTATGTCATAAGGGACGGTTAACTGTATAGGACTTCACGTGACAAGAGCTGTCGCTTGAGTTTTTAAGAGTGACTCACCATACTTTCTGCAGCTAAAATTTACCTTTATCGACGATAATTTCTTGTGGCAGATGTTCCTGTTCCTTCACCGTCGGTTCTTCTTGTTCTGGTGGTGGTTCAACTTGTGTCTCGTCTTTTATTACCAAAATGACTTCTATACAAAGAAGGTAAGTTTTTGTTGCATATATGAATGACCAAAATCAGTGGTAACATAACCAGTGCTTGGAACCTTTCTAATACACTCGATTTTTAATGGAATAAAGTAAGGAGTTTTCCTTTTAGTACAGGATACTGCTCAGTCGAATACACGAAAAAAGCTTTGAGTTATAGTCCCACTGAGTGCCTAGACACGGTGCCAGAGAATGGTACTCACACGCTGGACAATTATATGTGAACAAATACTCACTCAAGAATTCTGTAACGGTGCCGGTGCCCGAGTAAGCGTTGGGCACATGTTTTCTGTTAGTTGGGAGGAAATCCACTGCTCAGCATTCCCTGCTAAATTCACTTTTCAAAATAGCTTTTGACCGAGCGAAATGAAGAAAAATGCACATAGTAACCTGTCGGTTACTTAAGGTGCGAACACAACACCATTTCGTACCATTTCCCTGGGTTTTGTGCTCCGGCACCAAGTGTGGACAGGCCCCTTGGGCAGCGTTCACATTGCGTTCACTCGGTGCCAGAGCACGGTGTGCGGTGGGCACTAATGAGAACACACCCTATTTTCACCCTATTTTTCAAATAGTTTCTGTTAGTCCTAAGACAATCCATTGCTTTGTACTCGCAATTACTCTGACGTTTTAAAATGGCTTCTGACAAGGAAACATGCAGCAAATGTCTACTCAGTTACATATAAGGTAAACAAGGTGTAAACCCAACAACGACACCAAGAAACCAGGTCTCGGGCAACCAGTGTGAACGGTCCCTTAGATGTCGCTCTCTTGTTTCTAAAATTTACCTTTCTCAATGGTAACTTCTTCAGGAATACTCTCCTGTGCTTCTTCAGAGGGTTCGTCTTTGTCTGGTTGCATTTCAACTTGTGCCTCCTCGGTTGGCTCCAACACTTTTTCTACAAGACAAAGATACTTTATTAAGAGCCAGGAAAAAAAAGGCCGAAATTATATCGAGATTGCTAATTAAGCTAGCTTTCGTTCTAAGCCTGTCGACTAGAGATAGACTTGACAGTTTCGAGCATTCTGCAATCAGTTTCCATTTTTTCTGGATTTTACTCTAGATTCAACAGTTTAATTATAGACCCAAGAGAATGAAGCCATGAAGAGATGCTTATTTAGAGATATCATGCAGTGTATAAACGGTATTTAAAAAGTACGTTTCCCGGTTGGTTTGTTTGTTTAATTGACTGTTTTCTGAACATGCAACTTTAATTGAACAGTTGGCTTTCAGTTACGTATTCGTATCATCTCCAACAGTTATCAGTTTTAAAAATTGCTAAAATTATTCCAAAAACAAAAACACGTTTTAACGATCGCAAAAAAGGTTCCACAAATGCCCTTTCGCCAAATTAAATTTTCGCACAAACTATGTGCGGCAGTCTTCACAATAAACTGAGGGATAACGTAGAGATATTTACAGTTCTTTTTAATTATAAGCATTCAATTCAACATATTTTACCTGGTCTAGTTAATTCACGTGTTATCTGTCCATCATCTTCACTTGTAGAAAACCATCTCTGGCAGGGAAATTCAACTGTGTCTCCTGTCTTAGGGTCCTCAACAGTTACCTGAAAAGTACAACGGTACGAAATGTAAATAAGTAAACAAATAATAGGACGAAGGTATGTGGTAAATAAAGGATCCAAGAATATTAGGAATATCCAAGCAACTTGCCTTGTCTAAAAACCATGCTGCACCAAAACCAGTATTGTCATGTCCAATTCTTATCTTGTTTATGCGCCCAAGATGCGTTGCACAACTCAGTGTGAATGAGTCTTTTCTGCGAAAAAACAAATAAAGGTGGACGATAAGACTAATAAATTTAGCTGTTAGAAAATAACTACGGAATTCCTCTCTCTTATTGTAACGCCAAGTAACAACATTTAGATCCGAGCAGACTTATATGAAACATATTAAATATTATATACCGCTTTACTCCGCATTACTCTGCAAGGGGTAATACAAGAAGCGCATGAGCATCAACCTCTTACAAGAACGTCTGGTGGGACTACCTGTTAGCTAAGTTCGGAGTGTTTGAAATGGAAATAAGCACATATTAGTTCTAACCCATAGTTAGTAGAGCTGACTGGTTATGAAAACCGGCAAAGAGCAAAGATGAAAACGACAGCGCTGCACTTTATGTTCGGGAAACTCCCTGATCTGGCACAATCTTTGCTTTTCGTTTACAAATTATGACTAAGTAAGTTAAGAGGACCTTTCTATTGGTCAGTTGGTCCAAATGGTCGAAATGCAACCTCGTTCCCAGGGTTCTCTCCTACCCACCCTACGAGGTTGGTCGAAATGCTGTTGAATGTTGCGCACGCTCAATGCCAAAGAGGCTAACAAAATTGACGTTTAACAATGCGCTTTATCAGCTTTATAGCCACTGCACTGCATTGACAAGGCTTGAACGAATACTGTTCAATTCGACGGCGTTTGCTACCTTCTTAGAGAGAACACTGATTTACGCATTTGACTGATGTTCAGTTAAGGTGCTAACCAAAATTTAAAGCAATTCCAAAAAGGAACGAAAGTTCTATTCGGGGCGAGTGGTTTCGATCGAGTAACTACTTAAAATTGGCATTTCTCTTTGCATACATTTGTTCCGAGAAGTGTGTAAAGAAAACACAAATTTTGTTGCCTAAATGATAAATTAAGATTTAAAAAGTAATCCCTTACTGTCCAGTTTCAAAGTTGTTCTTGTTGTTGTCCAACTTTCTCTCGCCAGAGTCACCATCTTCCCCAAATATGGTAATCATGACGTTGGCATCGGTCCCAGCTCCCAACTTGTCACCAGTGTATATGTGAACCAAGTAATCGCGACCTAAAGTGAATACATTGCACAAATGAATTAGAGACGTTGTTCGCTTTTAGACATTACTAGAGCGTGCATTTGCCTTTACGTCTCATAAATCCGCATTTAAAAATCATTTAATATTTATGACGTCTTATATACGGTAAGTTCTCATTCAAATACCTTTTGCGTCTGAGAAATCTTAATACTAGTGGCTCGGTATTGTCATGAAAATCAGTTAACTGTACTGGGTTTCACGCGACAAGAGCTGTTGCTTGTGTTGGCTTGTTCAGATTTCTATATCACCACTGATGATACTTTTTGTAGCTAAAAATTACCTTTATCGATGATAATTTCTTGTGGCAAATTTTCCTCTTCCTTCACCGTCGGTTCTTCTTTTTCTGGTGGTGCTTCAATCTGTATCTCGTCTGTTTTCACCACAATTTCCTCTGTTATTGTAAAAAGTAGGCAAATTTTTAATGTATGTGTGGATGACCAAAATCAGTGGCAACAAGCAAAAATTAAAAACCTTCCTGAACAATGGATGTTTCGGTGGAATAAAACGGGGAGCTTTCGTGATAACTTTCTGCAGCGAAAATTTACCTTTATTGATGATGATTACTGGAGGCAAATTTTCAGCTTCCTTTACCGTCGGTTCCTCTTGTTCTGGCGGTGATTCAATCTTTATCTCGTCTGTTTTCACCAACACTTCCTCTATAAAAAAGAAGGCAAATTTTTATTGCACATGTGGATGACCAAAGGCAGCGGCAACAAGCAAAAGTAAAAATCTTCTAATAATGTTTGGGCCGAATAAAGCAGAAAGTTTATATAGTGAGTTAATTTATGCAGCGAAAAATTACCTTTATCGATGACTATTTCTTGCGGCAAATTTTCCTGTTCCGTCACTGTCGGTTCTTCTTGTTCTGGGGGTGGTTTAATCTGTATCTCGTCTGTTTTCACCACAACTTCCTCTATAAAACAAAGGTAAATTTTTTTTTGCATATGTGGATGACCAACATCAGTGGCATGAACAAGCAATAATGAAAACCCTTCTATAACAATGGATGTTTGGGAGGAGTAAAACAAGGAGCTTATTGGCTCTCAGTATTATACTCCGCATTGGGATACGCGAGAGTAGCCTTATTTACAGTTCATACTTGGTGCCTGACCAAGGTGCCAGAGAACGGTACTCACTGAGCACTAATGTGAACACACCCTTATTTCAAGTACACCCGCTCCAGATAGTTCCCAGCCACTTATGCTTGGGCACCAAGTGTGGAGAGCCAGCTTGAGCAACGTTCACACTCGGTGCTGGGGCACGGTACTCGCTGGCGTCTGACAAGGCGAAATATAAGGTAAACAAGGTGTGAACACAACATGGGTATTTCTTGAAGAGCCGTGACAAAACAACACCGAAATTATATCGAGATTTGTTGATTAAGCTAGCTAGCTTTCTGCGCTTGTCGACGAGAGATAGACAAGAACGTTTCGAGAGTTTTGCAGTCCGTTGCATTTTTTTTTCTGTAGTTTACACTAAAATCACTAAACAGTTTGTTTTTAGATTCCAAGATAACTTAAGCTGAAGGCATGACGAGATACTTTGCCTCATCGACATCAAGGCGGACTGACTGAAACTCATCACCTTACGCGCGACGCTTGTATACCAAAACCGGATACTAATAAACAAAGAAATGCAAAAACGTTGAGTAAATAGATGGGAAAAAGAATTATGATGTCTGATTTGCGACCGTACTAGCTCAACGAGTTCAGCGCCTGCTGCATCCATTGCTCATACCAGATTCAAGAAAAAAACTATCGCTCAAATATCATTCTCTCACACTCGCGCTCTTGGTGACTCCTGGTTTCATTTTGGAAGGGTGGCTAATATAATGGACTACGCTTTCCTTTCGCCATAGCCAGCTCCAGGCTCCAAGATAGAAGTGAACGGAAGTCGTGGAAAGTGACACGGAAAACGCGAGGGAGCTGGGGAGACAGACGCGTTTTTTTCCCGCCACTGCCCCCTTCCCAAGATCTTGCGCGTGTTATTTTCGCTTGGTCTGTTTTGTTTTCGTGATTTCCCTACTATCTAAGAGCCTGGCACAGCATACTTTCGCCAAATCTACCTTTCTCATCAGTTATATCGGTTGGGACATTCTCTTGTTCTTTGCCAGAGGATCCATCCTCGTCTGGTTGTGGTTCGACTTGTCCCACGTCTTTTATTTTCAAAACTACAGTTTGCTGGCCTATAAACCAAGAGAATTTTGTTTATATTTAACACTACCGAAAACAAAAGCTTCGTGGGTAGAACATACTAAAATTTGCAGACACTCACAATGTAATCAGCGTTAGGCCTGTTCAAACCTTGCATTTTATATTATGCCGAATCCAATGCAAGTGGGCGAGAACCATAGATTTTCCTTATTTTAGCAATATGATCGGCATATGTCAAAAGCGACGTTCGAGACAGGCCTTGGACGACATAAGCTAACTCTTGCGATCGGCATTACGCGCGTTTCCGAACAGGAGAAGTCTACCTTGTTATGGCGAGTTACCTTCACGAGCAAAGATAATATCCGAGAATTTTTTAAGAGCAAATGTTTCTCGTTGCAATTTTATTAGCTGAAACAGGCATAAAATAGCAAATGATTTTCGGTTTACATCTGAGATTCATTCTGTTCTCACACACTTCAATATTACATTTCTTTTCACAATTTGATTCGTGGCACTGCATTGCATTTACCTGGAACAGCAGTTTTGTCATCGTTTTTGACTTCTTCTTCTGGCCTAATCAAATCACGAATTATCTTTCCATCATCTTCACTTGTGGCAAACCATCTCTGGCATGGAAATTCAACTGTTTCTCCTGTCTCAGAGACTTCGATGACAACCTACAGGAAAGGTACACAAGCACTTATGAAAAGTCCTTCCTCGCTTTGATAATCTTATACATAAGACGCATTGTCCATCTGACATGGACAAGCATTCGTTATACTTAGGTGCCTTAACATCTCACAGTTGCAGTTTGCACAAACTACTCCGGCCTGACAGATAAATGTTCCTCTATTTACGAAGGGTGTGTAAAAGTTTTACCTTGTCTAAAAACCATGCTGCGCCGAAACCAGTGTTGTCATGTCCAATTCTGATCTTGGTTAGTCGTCCAAGGGATGTTGCACATGACACTGGGAAAGAATCCTTCCTGAAAGAGAAAAAAAATAAACAGAATTCATCCCTTAAAGTTTTAATTATTTTTTAGCATGTTGAAGGAGATCGGCCTTCGTAACAATGCTAGGCGTAGAAAGAGGACGGCTTGATCAATAATGTCAAATTATCAAACTGCAGTGCCAGTTGATAATAATATAGAATGTGATTTCTTACTGTCCATTTTCAAAGTTGTTGCTGGCATTGTCCAATCTCCTCTCGCCTGAGTCACCTTCTTCTCCAAATATGGTAATCATGACGTTAGCATCGGTTCCAGCTCCCCACTTATCACCAGTGTATATGTGAGCAATGTAGTCATGACCTAATAATGAATGGAAAAACGTCACAGTGCTGTTCCCTTGTACAAGACCTACGTATGTACATGTTCGAAAGGTAGAGGTACCTTAAGATCAAGTAAATCGTTTCGTTTTTGTTTTCGTATTTTTTACCTGTAAGAGGAGATGTCTTCTCATCATCTACGACTAGCACATCTGCTCTGATCAATTCACGAGTAATCTGTCCATCATCATCTCTTGTGGAAAACCACCGCTGGCATGGGAATTCAACGGTTTCCCCTGTCTTGGGGTCTTCAACAGCAACCTGCAAAAAAAGTTTCCTTAATTAACTGGAAACTGAAATATTTAACATGAAAAATACCAGGACAAAGAGTTTCTCGACGCAGTTTCCTTATCTGAAATTTTCACTTGGATTAACAGTTCGTAAACTGTTAAAAAATAGGAGACTTTAGATACATGCAAAGACCTGATTCAAAAAATACCTTTTACACATGTGAAAAAAGAGCGTTAGAGCTGTATATATTTTTTTATTGAAATAGCAACACGTAGCCACAAATTCGAAAAAGACATCACTTATATTCCTCACCAAGGGTCTCTAATAATGATTTTACACTTTAAATAAAAACCATGAGACTAACCTTGTCTAAAAACCACGCTGCGCCAAAACCAGTGTTGTCATGTCCAATTCTGACCTTGGTCAGTCGCCCAAGGGACGTTGCACAAGTCAGTGTAAATGAATCTTTCCTAAAAAGAAACATTATAATGTAAATGAGTGTACTAATTAACTTTACGAAAGAAGTTTTGGGTGTTTAGCATTTTTAATGTTGCAAGGTAATCAGCAAACTGATTCAATGCCGTAAGTTTCATTTCCTGCCTAATTACTATAATGATGAAAAAGACACTTTTATTCACAATATTTTTAAAAGTAACTCATATTCTCACAGAAGAAACCTTGTTAAAGAATACAGACGTTGATTCCTTACTGTCCAGTTTCAAAGTTGTTCTTGTTGTTGTCCAACCTCCTCTCGCCAGAGTCACCATCATCGCCAAATATGGTAATCATGACGTTAGCATCGGTCCCAGCTCCCCACTTGTCACCAGTGTAGATGTGAACGAGGTAATCGTGATCTAAAAAAATAAGGTTTAACGATACATTATGAGGATCCAATTGTATGACTTACTGGTTAGTAAATATCCGGAATACATACGGGTAAATAAGCGTCGTAAACCCTATTAAGTCACTGTGGCTGGTTCATTCCAATGGAACCCTTAGAACTCACAGAGATGCATGTAGCCAGCGCAATAACTGTGGCAAAACAACTGCGTGTAGGTGAGTCCAGAGGCTGTTCCAGTGGGAACTGCACGAAAGTTAGAGTGGACAAGGAATGTAAAAAAAAATTAAAGTGAAGTAGAGAAGAGAGAACGTCTGTGGGACTGCTCTCCAAACGTTAAATGCGCCCACTGAGCGCGCCTTGTCATCCTAGATCTTGAACAATTACAAAGCGAAGCAATAAAAATAGCCTGCGTGATTAAAAGGGAAAGGTAAGAAGGAATTCGGGCGCGCGAAAGGCACGCAAGGAGGCGCCACTCTCGCTCTCGCGCGCTCGAATTCCGCCCCCAGAATATAAAACGAAGAAATCACAAAGTTACTTTTCGCAGCAAATAGCAAATTTCCCTATAAGATTATAATTAATGATAATACTGTCTTTCTCATATTCTAGTACCAGTCATCTCGGCATCGTTTCCATCTGCTCTAGTTAATTCACGTGTTATCTGCCCATCATCATCATTTGTAGAAAACCATCGTTGGCATGGAAATTCAACTGTTTCTCCTGACTTGAGATCTTCGACAATCACCTAAAAAAAACAGGAAGTTACAAACTGATTGTAAAAAGGTTGTATAAAAAAGTGAAATGGATTAATCTTAGTATCACGTCTTGAACAGAGACGAGCAAAGTAATCTGAACTGTCCAAGGCACAATGTGATGTAAAACTAGTTATTATAAGTACTCCGGATACGATAACTATTTTGAAACGATAAGCACTTAGACTGACTACGTAAAATAGGTCATACACAGTTATTGTTGTTGAATTTCGGCCGTGGCACAGACGACGTTAATTCCGAAGAGTTACCTCGAAAAAGTGAAATTCACACCAATTACCTTGTCTAAAAACCATGCTGCACCAAAACCAGTGTTGTCATGTCCAATTCTGATCTTGGTTAGTCGCCCAAGGGACGCTGTGCAGTTAACTGGGAAGGAATCTTTCCTGAAAAACACAGTGAGACAAATGCAAAAATATGAAGAATGATGCTTTATCCCAGCTTCCTTAATTGAAAAGCCTTTAAAAGAAGGGAAGGCCCTGTCCACACTAATGCCGTTCCAAAAAGAAAGGGTTTTCGTTGTCATAGAAAACGCATCGATCGATTCGCGTCCACACTACCGTTTTGATGCGTTTTCGACTGTCCAGACTTAAACGTTAGAATTGCGCGTAGCGACGAAAGATGAACTCTATGCGCATGTTACAAACACACGTCGGTCGTCGTTTTCATTTTGATGCGTTTTCAACCGTTCACGATAATACGATATGTATGCGTTTTCGTTTTGATCCCCTTTCAAGAGCGTTTTCAAATCGATGCGATGAAAACGCTCAGCGTATTAGTGTGGGTGGAAGGCCTAAAGCATTCAAAGTCTGCGTTTTCAAACGCTGTTACAATGATTAGTGCGGACAAAGTGCGGACGGGACCTCAGTTATAGATTGCTCTTCGAAGTGGATACCAGCCTGTCCCAGGCTCTCAGATGAGAAGTAGCAAAATGTAACAGTACAGGAAAGGAAAACTACGAAGAATTTTGGTTCGCTCCGTTCTCCAACTTTCGCGGTGTCCTTCCATCTTATCGCAGCAGATTAAAGTTTTAAAGTTTTGTGAAGAGAATATTCGTTATATCTACTAGGTAATTACTTAATTTGAAATAATATTGTAATTAAATTGAGCAAATGTCAATTATCTAACTTAAATGGCAATGATAATGAGCCAGTTTGGAAATCATACGTAAATCTAGCTAGATTGCAAAAACGAAATTTTGTTATATACTGTAATACGGAACTCGATCAAAATGAAAACATGATGTCTTACTGTCCAGTTTCAAAGTTGTTCTTCTCATTGTCCAACTTCCTCTCGCCAGAGTCACCTTCTTTTCCAAATATGGTAATCATCACATTTGCATCGGTCCCAGCTCCCCACTTATTGCCGGTATATATGTGAACCATATAATCATGACCTTGGATACGGTTAAAAAAAAAACAAAGACAAATTAGTGCAGATTTCCCAATCCTTCAACAGCCCGTACGCATACTTTGTTTGTTTTCCAAGGTTCCATCTAGTATTCCAAAAATATGACAATAATGAAAAATAGTGAGTACGTGCCCCAACCCCAGCCCGCGCTTTGGGCTTCCCTCTCCCCAACTTCGTAATTGCAGAAAGAGACCTCCGCGGAGAAGAGAGAGGAGGCTGCAAAAGGCAACAGCGCAAGACGGTTCGGATTACGTGACCATTCCAGTCGAACGAATATTTGTGGCAGTGGCAGAGTTGGGTAATGGTAGTATTGGAATCCGCTTACCATAAACAGCTTTTGATTTCAAGTACCGCGGTTTAGTAAACCCAAGCTTAATGTTACAAACTGTGGCTGAAATTACACAATTTTCATTAAATGTTTCATCCGGCAGTCAGTGTCACAGGCGACTCGAAAACATTTGGAGATCTCCTTACAGGTGAGTCGAGCTTATGAGAAACTCGTGCGAGTTAAGGTGATTTTAAAAACTACTAGGTTCCTGCATACTAAATACTGCTAAGACAACTGTTCGGAATGGAATGTGAAATACAAAAATGGATAAAAAAAATCTTCTTTGAATATTGATATTATCAGCAATTACCTTCGTCTTCAGTTGTCTTTTTTGAAGCGTTTGCCTCTTCATTCAGACCGGTTTCGCCATTTTCATCAACTTGTGTTTCATATGTCGTCACCATGACTTTATCTATGAGAGAAACAGATTTCTTTTAGAGTGAGGGCAAACATTCGTTAATGCTGGAAAATAGAGTAGTGATGAGGAAATTCGTTAACGTCAAAAAACGCCTCCCGTAACACTTATTATTGGGGAGCTTCAGCAACGACGACGGAGACGGTAACGAGAACGGCAAAAAAGCAATAAGTTTGGATTAGCAAAACAACAACTTAGCACGTGTATCACGCTTTTTTGTACATTTCTCTGTCGCTGTTGCACGACTACAACGTGAAAGTGCCTAATGTCATGGTTTGTCGAGGACGGGACAACAAGACAACAACTTTCTTTTCCCTTTCCTGGACTTTGATACAGTCCTTTAGAATTCACTTGCAATAAAATTTTCCAACATTTGACGAATTAAACGAGATGGAATAAGTGCGATTAAGTTTGAGGCAGCGCAAATTCACTTTTAAAGTGACGTTTTCGTATCCCTAATATTTTTTGTTGGCTACTTTACTCACCTATAACAAATCCCCCTCCTTCGTCTGATCCAAGGTGACCTATCTTTTCTATAAAACAAAGAAGGAAGTTAGGAAGGGAATGGGGGGGGGGGGGATCTCCCGTGGGGTATTCCCTATAAATATGGGTTGCTCGCCAGAAAATTCCAAACACCCTCCTAAAAAGCACCAAAAACTTGCTTCATGGGGATGACTATAAAAGATGACTCTAATTTAACTTAATCCCTGAAGTGGTAGCAAAACATCGGTTAAACCAACAACGAATAGTTCTCATCACTTTCGGTCCGGCCCCTTAAAATACTTGATAAGCAGTCAAGGCAGATATTTAGATTAAAGCATCTTAAGCGCCCAAAGCAGTGCCATACCACAGGTACAACGAGCAACAATTGGAAATTAAACCTGGGCGTAGCTCTAAATTGCATGACAGCATCTTGTCGTTTGTTATAACCTTCTGAAATGTATTTCGGCAGAATAATCTCTACTGTTACCTGGACTACAATAAAACGACATTTGTGAACGATATTCTGTTATCTTGCAAGGTGTTGTACACAGCTCTTAAGGAAATAAATATAGATTCAATGGACAAGTTCATTTTCGTCTTCCCTTTTTCAAATAACTTAGCAGATCAGTGTACAGCGTCCAAAGACGAAGAAATGATGCGAGCGAAAAGAGTTCACAGATTTTCTTTTTCCGGTACCATCTAGTTTTTGTCTGCTGCGGTACTGAGAGATGATGCGAGGAGGTTGGCCTTGTACAGGTCATTTATTTTAACAAAGCCTCGAAATTTACTAAAAGGTCAATTAGTTGCACTCTAGACGAGTTAGTTTGTGTCTCAAAATTCCAGCTTCGAACGCAGCTAAAATTGTGCTGTTCGCGAAAACAATACATTCAACAATAATATAATTGATCGATCCTTTTAACAAAGATGTAAAATACTATATCAATAAAATGTTTTCATTTGTCTTTCTGAGGAGAAATAAATAAAAGTAATATTCATCATTCAGGCGGAATAAACCAATAACCGAGTCAAACGTCTTCTATTTATGCAAATGAACCCCTTCACTAGAACAATGGAGAAACAATTTTGATTACCATTTATTGCTTGTGACAACACAAATGATTGCATTGAGAATTTTGTTTGCGTGAAAAAAAGGCTCATGTCTCCACAATGGACTATGCACTGGTAATGTTACAGTTACTTAAAGAAAAATATATTAAGAAGATACTCCCAGCACGAAGAAATAACTGTCGAAATTTCAGTCACCAAATTCCATTAAAACAAATTAAACTACCTCCAATGTACGTCTCTTGAGATTTACTCACGGATTAGAGTGGGTAAGCAAATTCAAACAGCCATGATAACTCTTTCCCTTTTTTGTCACCGTTACAGATAATAGAAGAAGTAAATTAGCTGTGAAGTTAAATTTGTATATTTCTGACATTAAGTGATGAATACCAGCAAAAGAGTACACATGCACTTCTTAATCCCCAGAAACCCTGGCCGATATACACGTGATTTGAATAACAACTAATGCAAATGTAAATAACTTTTGGACACTAAATTTGAGGAAAATGGTCGTACTATACCTGCTGTATACGAAGTGATATGTATAAATATCATTTGCTTGAAAAGACAGAAGTATAACAACTGCTGGTGAGCGACTCGTGTTGTTGACGGACATGACACGGGTTGAAGAACAGTCCGAATCATCACGGTTCAAGCGACTTTTTTCTTTCTTAGTGAGCTCGATGTAGCATGCATCGCTTAAATTACCCAGCCACTTATAAAGATCGATCGTTTTGTCCGACGCAAAGCCCCAGCTGAGAGGCATCCGAAGTAAAACACTGAGAAATGAGGCCTTCAAGTCTAAGAAATAAACAGCTCAACCGTTTGAGCAATGATTTCATTGCAAAAATAGTGCAACTACACTGCACAAAAATTTCATGCGTTAAAACAGGACTCAGATGTCCACGTAAGTTTTTAAACTGCTTTCTGCCAAGATGTCTGCTCGTAACCCAAACGTTTGATCATAATATTCTGATCATCGAAAATAAAACGAGTCGATGGAGAATGGACCTTTACAGACTCGATACCACTAGGGGTTCTTATAACAATTTTCCTTACTTTAAAAATTCATCTAGTCCTTCGCCTTTCAAGTGCAACTGGGATCCCTGCACCTTAACCCGTAACGAGGTGACTGGAAAATCAAACGCGTGCCGTTTGCTCTTACCTCCAATGTTCAACGGAGCTCCGTACAGCTCCACTCGCATGCACGGCCAGCAGTACCAATCAACAGGACAGAACCTCACGTAACGAATGATAAGCTCTTGCTCAAGATCTTTTCTCTGCACGCTAGCGTTATCTTTGTTTCCCGCGATGATCTGGAAAGTGGAGTACGACAAAAATCAGTGATCCCTGGCTACTTTAGTTGTGGCGATCGATGTTTTATGTTGAGTTATTCCATGCATGCATATCCAATTGTATTTTAAAATGACAACAGAAACAATAGGCTTAGGTTTTAAACATTTAGCATTCCTTGTATGAAGATGCAGTTTGTTATGAATATTAGCCACGTGATTTGTCATCAGAAACTCACAAGGCTAGTTGTAGGGGACAAAATCAAAGCAGCAATGTCGAGTGTCTTCCTTTGCTTTGTGCTATGCGTTTTATTTTTTCTTGTACTGTTGTATAATTGTAAAATTGAAATTTGAAAAAGAATTTAGAATCAGGAAAGATATAGCCTGTTCCAGGCGTTCAGAAAGTGGGGAGCGGCATGAAGTAAAAATGGGGCGCGATCCCTCTCTGCTTTTCCACCCTTTCTTTGTCATTTTACTTCGCGCTCCACACCTGGAAAAGGCTGCGAAAGATGAAGGCATGAAAGAGAGATCGTTTAGCCTGCGAATTCAGCCGTCGGAAGGCCTTATAATGTTTTTAGTGCTAATATGTATATAGTATATCGACATCCAACTGCCATCCAAAACTGCACCTCTATTTTCTCATTTTTAGCGACTCTTTTGTGACTTTTAACAGAACGCAGGAGATAAATATGCATCCATAATTGCATTTCTTATTCAATTTAAAATTACAAGTTGCTAAATATGCTGAGAAAATACGAGGGAAAAGGTGCAATTTTGCAAGTCAGTTTATAATGCGTTCCATTTTATCTGGGAAAACCAGCCACGCACAACCGGGAAGGACAGAAGGGGAGTTGGGGTAGGGGTTCTTGGTGATCTTAAGATCCTCAGTCATTAGTTACCCAACCCACACGCCCGCCCCCGCTTGGGAATCCAGAGTATAGAATCCGGAATCTAAGACTGTCATGTATTCCCTTACATGGGTAGGCGCAGGCGTTTTTAGGGGAGCTCGTATTTCCTCCCTCGAAATACGAGCTCCCCCGAAAAACTCCTGCCTGGGAGACCATTACATGGGGAGACCGGTCAAACTCTTTCCTTTAACGCTAGACGTCGTTAGCAGTTTTGCTCGACGTTACGTTATATGCAACTGGACCCGGTAAAAGTTTTTTCTTATCCTTCTGTAGCATTGATTAGAATAAACAGATCCAAACATTGTGAAATACGGAAGATCTGGATTTCCCGGTCGATGGCAGTCCTAGATGTCCATCTTACATTGTTCCCGTTCTCTTCATACGTTGTCCAGTTGGCGCTGTCTGTAGAGTATAGCAGTTTGTAACGCTTTACATAGTCTCTGTTTCCTCCTGGATTACCCTGAGTTGCAACCGCGCACAGCAAATGCAGGCTACCAAGGTCAACCTACCAAGATGAAAATCACGATCAGGGCAAAAAAAAGAAATCATGCAAAAACCATAGTTAATTGAGTGGAATGGTTATGAAACCCGTCAGACTCCTTTGTTATATGTTTTTGTGGACCTGAAAGTGCACAAC